>JARQOD010005956.1:0-22810 GCA_033576555.1 Oophaga sylvatica | reverse complement strand
TAGCTTTTATCTTTCTGCCTTTAGGTGTAGCTATTTCTCCGGCTGTGACAAGGCGTCTAGGATCACCGTAGGTACGCTCTATGGCTACTTCTAGTGTTTGCGGTTAGTTTAGTTTCCAGCCTCTCTGGTGTATTGCAATTTTGGCTATTTTGCAATTTCTCCTCAGCTACCGAAACATAACAGGTAACTCTGATCGGAACTGTCCTACACTGTCTAATATTAATTATGTACAAGCCAGGGTGTGGCCTCACTCTCCTGAGCTTGAAACTGCATATAAGGCTTCCAGACTGGTGTTCCACTGGTCGGGCCCAGTCCTTTTGACTGCCCTTATTCACACACTGAGGTCAATTTTGACACATGGTAAAGTTTTTAATATTAGACAGTATAGGACTGTCCTGATCAGAGCTACCTTGTCGTGGTGGGATGGCTTTTATGCTATTTTAGATCAAAAACAGTATTACTAAAAACTCTGTTATTTAAATGCATTTTTTGCTTTTTAGTTACTTAGTTACAGCAGGGTTTTGCTCATTTTTTCTCTTGTAGGTTTTATATGTTCTATGGCCAAGGTGAACATAAGTTTATGTGCTGCATGAGTACCAACTCAAGTCAAGCTCAATTGTTGTGTTTTTTTCTTGCATTATTGCATTCTGTGCAAGCTGGGTGTGGCCTCCCTCTCCTGAGCTGGAAATTGTATGTAAGGCTTCCCCAGATTGGTTTACTATGGTTGGGCCCAGTCCTTTGTCTTCCCTTATTCACACACTGAGGTCAATTTTGACACATGGAAAGGTTTTTAGTATCAGACAGCATAGGACTGCCCCGATTAGAGTTACCTTGATGTGGTGGGATGGCTTTTATTCTATTTTTGATCAAAAACAGTATTTCTAAAAACTTAGTAATTTAACCCCTTTATTTCCCGAGGGTTTGATTGCATGTTAATGGCCGGGCCAATTTTCACAATTCTGACCACTGTCCATTTATGAGGTTATAACTCTGGAACGCTTCAACAGATCTTGGCGATTCTGACATTGTTTTCTCGTGACATATTGTACTTCATGTTAATGGTAAAATTTCTTTGATATAACTTGCGTTTAATTTATGAAAAATGGAAATATGGGAACATTTTTAAATTTTTCAATTTTCAAACTTTGAATTTTTATGCCTTTAAATCAGTGAGCTATATTGCACATAATAGTTAATAAGTAACATTTCCCCATGTCTACTTTACATCAGCATAATTTTTGAAACCAAATTTTTTTTTGTTAGGAAGTTATAAGGGTTAAAATTTGACCAGCGATTTCTCATTTTTACAACACCATATTTTTTTGGGGATTACATCACATTTGAAGTCACTTTAAGGGGTTATATGATAGAAAATACCCAAAGTGACACCATTCTAAAAACTATACACATCAAGGTGCTCAAAACCACATTCAAGAAGTTTATTAACCCTTCAGGTGCTTCACAGGAATTTTTGGAATGTTTAAAAAAAATGAACATATAACTTTTTTTTCACAAAATATTTACTTCAGATAAAAATTTTTTATTTTTCTAAGGGTAACAGGAGAAATTGTACCACGAAAGTTGTTGTGCAATTTGTCCTGAGTATGCTGATACCACATATGTGGGGTAAACTACTGTTTGGGCACATGGCCGGGCTCGGAAGGGAAGGAGCGCCGTTTGACTGTTTCAACGCAGAATTGGCTGAAATTGAGAACGGACTCCATGTCGCTTTTGGAGAGCCCCTGATGTGCCTAAACAGTGGAAACCCCCAAAAGCGACACAAGTTTTGAAAGTAGACCCCCTAAGGAACTTATCAGATGTGTTTGTGAGCACTTTGAACCCACAAGTGCTTCACAGAAGTTTTATAACGTAGAGTCGTTAAAATAAATAATCATAATTTTTCCACAAAAATGATCTTCTAGCCCCAATTTTTTTATTTTCCCAAGGGTAACAGGAGAAATTGGACCCTAAAAGTTGTTGAGCAATTTGTCCTGAGTATGCTGATACCCCATATGTGGAGGTAAACCATTGTTTGGGTGCATGTCATACGCTTTTTTATTGCAAAAAAGTTTTTGCATCACCATATTTTGAGAGCTATAATTTTTCCATATTTTAACCCACAGTTCATGTGAGGTCTTGCTTTTTGCGGGACAATTTTTCGTTTTTATTTGTACCATATTCGGGCACATGACATTTTTTGATCGCTTTTTATTACAGTTTTTGGGAGACAGAATGAACAAAAACCAGCAATTCCTTAATTTCTTTGGGCAAGGCATTTATACCATTCTGCTTGTGGTAAAATTGATAAGACAGTTTTATTCTCAGGTCAGTACGGTTACAACGATACCTCATTTATATTCATTTTTTTATGCTTTGCTACAATAAAAGCTATTTTATCTAAAAAATAATTATTTTTGCATCACTATTCTGAGAGCTATAACTTTTTTATTATTTTCATGATGATTCTTTACGGGGGCTTGTTTTTTGTGTGACAAGATGATGTTTTCAGTGGTACCATGTTTATTTATATCCGTCTTTTTGATCGCGTGTTATTCCACTTTTTGTTCGGCAGTATGATGATAAAGAATTGATTTTTTGCATTTTTTATGGTGTTTACTAAAGAGTGGGACAGTTTTATAGATTAAGGTCATTATGGATGCGGGGATACTAAATATGTGTAGTTTTATTATTTAGATTTTTTCACTAAAATATTTATTTATTGATATAATAAATATTGATTTTTTAATTATTTTTTAAAAATATTTTTACAATTATTTAAATTTTTATTTTATTTAATTCTTAGTTTTACACTTTATCCCACTATGGGACAATCTTTCTGCAGGCTTTTCGCTTCTTTAGCATGCAGATGAAGCAGCATCTGCATGCTGTAGAAGCTTGCAGCGCTACAGCTTCTCTGTACACTAACCTGAGACATCCTGACATGCACTGCGCATGTCAGGAAGTCTTTTTGCTCTGGAGACTCGGCTGTCATTGTGACGACATCGGGTCTCCATGGGAACGATTGGGTTGCTGCGCCATTCCGCGGTGTCTCCGATCCAAATGCAGAGGGGCTGTCAGCCTCTCTGCAGCCGCTGGAATGCTGCAATCACTTTTGATCACAGTGTTCCGGGGGTTAAAGTGCCAGGAGCTGTCCGTGACTCCTCCTGGCACTTAGTGCTGGGTGTCAGCTGTGAGAATCAGCTGACACCCGGCCGCGATCGGACTCGCTCACCCCGTAAGCACCTCTGATCGCATCTAATAACATTTGACGTACTATCCCGTCCCTGGGAATTAAGGCCCAGGTCACATGGACGGGATAGTACGTCAAAATGGTAGAAAGGGGTTAAATGCATTTTTTGCTTTTTATTTACTTAGTTACAGCAGAGTTTTTGCTCATTTTTTCTCTTGTAGGTTTTATATGTTTTATGGCCAATGTGAACATGCGTTTATGTGCTGCATGTATACCAACTCAAGTCAAGCTAAATTTTTGTGTTTTTTCTATACTGTATATGTAGATAAGAGTTCTAAAGTAGTGAGATAGTCTATTCCCAAAGATTCTTCACCAAAGATTTTAAAAAATATTTAAGTTTATGCCTATGATCATGGTCAGTACAGGTCCTTAACAAATATAGGTATGTCCAGTCTTTTTGTGTAAGGATGATAGTCAAGGGCGTACCCACCGTGGGGCAGGGGGGGGCAGGTGCCTCCCCTAGAAGCAGGGGGCACACAATGAAAGAGAGCGGAGAGAGCAGCACTATGCCGGCTCCCTCTGCCACAGGTTTGCAGTGCCTGTCTGTGTGCGCAGTGCACAGAGCTGCTGTCTCACCAGAGGAGCTCCTTCCTTCCTTCCTTCCTGGCGGCAGCAGCTGTAGTTTCACTTTCTGCCCTGCAGGCTCTGGTTGTCTCAGCCACACTGGGTCCTAGTGCCCTCTGTGTGCACACACTGGACACTTCCTGCTCCTGCCTCAGCCACTGCCTGCAAGCTTCATGGTAAGAGGGGATGGAATTTATTAAATTCATTCTGCTCAGGCATGTCATGGTCACTGTGGGTGAATGTGAGAGGATGGGGTATTGTGGGGAGGGGTACAGGGCACTGGGGGTGAATGTGAGAGAATCGGGATATTGTGGGGGCTAGGGCACTGGGGGGGTTAATGTGAGAGGATGGGGGTATTGTGGGGGAGGGGTACAGGGCACTGGGGGTGAATGTGAGAGGATGGGGTATTGTGGGGGAGGGGTACAGGGCACTGGGGTGAATGTAAGAGTATGGGGGATTGTGGGGGCTAGGGCACTGGGGGGTTAATGTGAGAGGATGGGGGTATTGGGGAGGGGTACAGGGCACTGGGGTGAATGTGAGAGGATCAGGATATTGTGGGGGCTAGGGCACTGGGGGTTAATGTGAGAGGATGGGGGTATTGTGGGGGAGGGGTACAGGGCACTGGGGGTGAATGTGAGAGGATCAGGATATTGTGGGGGCTAGGGCACTGGGGGGGTTAATGTGAGAGGATGGGGGTATTGTGGGGGATGGGTACAGGGCACTGGGGGTGAATGTGAGAGGATGGGTATTGTGGGGGAGGGGTACAGGGCACTGGGGTGAATGTAAGAGTATGGGGGATTGTGGGGGCTAGGGCACTGGGGGGGTTAATGTGAGAGGATGGGGTATTGTGGGGGCTAGGGCACTGGGGGGTTAATGTGAGAGGATGGGGGTATTGTGGGGGAGGGGTACAGGGCACTGGGGGTGAATGTGAGAGGATGGGGTATTGTGGGGGAGGGGTACAGGGCACTGGGGTGAATGTAAAAATATGGGTATTGTGGGGGCTAGGGCACTGGGGGGGTTAATGTGAGAGGATGGGGTATTGTGGGGGCTAGGGCACTGGGGGGGTTAATGTGAGAGGATGGGGGTATTGTGGGGGCTGAAGTGGGGGAGGGGCAACAGGGCACATTGAGTGAATGTGAGAAGATGGGGTATTGTGGGGCTGGTGCACAGGGGTTGATGTGAGAGGATGGGGGTATTGTGAGGGAGGGTGGACAGGTCACTGGGGTTGAATGTAAGAGGATGGGGTATTGTGGGGCTAGGGCACGGGGGTTTTACTGTGAGAGGATGGGGGTATTGTGGGGGCTAGGGCACTGGGGGGTTAATGTGAGAGGATGGGGTATTGTGGGGGCTAGGGCACTGGGGGGGTTAATGTGAGAGGATGGGGTATTGTGGGGAGGGGTACAGGGCACTGGGGGGAGAATGTGAGAGGATCAGGATATTGTGGGGGCTAGGGCACTGGGGGGGTTAATGTGAGAGGATGGGGTATTGTGGGGGCTAGGGCACTGGGGGGGTTAATGTGAGAGGATGGGGTATTGTAAGGGGCTGTAGTGGGGAGGGCAACAGGGCACATAGAGTGAATGTGAGAGGATGGGGTATTGTGGGGCTGGTGCACAGGGGTTGATGTGAGAGGATGGGGTATTGTGAGGGAGGGTGGACAGGTCACTGGGGTTGAATGTAAGAGGATGGGGTATTGTGGGGCTAGGGCACTGGGGGTTTACTGTGAGAGGATGGGGGTATTGTGGGGACTGAAGTGGGAGGGGCAACAGAGCACTGAGGGGTGCATGTGAGAGGATGGGGGTATTGTGGGGTCAGTGGGACAGGACACTAAGGGCTGCATGTGAGACAATGGGCTGTTGGGGTGTGGGGTGGGACAGGGGAGGTAGGGGGCTTTTTTTTACTTGTGAGCTCGTTAATACTTTAATAATAGAATAATATTTCAGTATAATTATAACAAGGGCATAGACAGACGGCCGTATAACTCATGCGAGGATCGCACTGCAATCCTCGGACTTGCTGGTACCGCTCCTGACATGAGCGCGACTGCCATGTATAATATATGGTATATACAGCGTAGTGTCGCATACACTGCTGTATTATACAATATACAACAGTTCTAATGCTCCATACCTAATATGCAGGATAATGTATAATGTATATGATGTAACCTGTTTAAGATGCAACATTGGCTTGCCCCCCCTAGTTTTGATCCTGGGTACGCCCATGATGATAGTAAAGAGTGATATTTCCCCAAAATACAGTGCCACAAGCTTCCTAAAATGTCACCATAAAGGCCCACAGGCCCATATAACCTTTCTATGGAATTCCTACACTATAATGCTGTGCACATATAATAGTGTGGATAATAATTCTCTACCACAGGACTATGAATTAGTCTAGGCTAGGGAACTCTGCCACATGTATATCTCATCTAAAAGTTCCTATGGTACTCCATTGAGACCTGCAACCTCCTGCAACTGCAACACTGAGGAGAATATGTTTCCAAATGTGTTAGATTTTCTGTCTCGAGTCACAAGTCACATGTGATTCACTTACCATAGATTTTAATGCAAGTCACATGTAACTACTTCTTATGTGCAGCTTATCGGAGATTTGATTATTCTTTACAGCAAAATCACAGCTCTTAAATAGGCGAGCACACTCTGTATGGTTAGTTGTGGTTGCATGACTTGTCTGAGAATTGTTGTCGAATGATACATATCACTATGCAGCCCTAGCCTTAAAGGGAATCTGTCACATGAAAAAAGGCTATTAACCTGCAGATACGGGGTTAACCTGCAGGCTATTAGCATGACAGGTTCCCTTTAAGTTTACAACATAATGTAGAACATTGGTGAAGGCTCTGAGATCAAGTGTTCAATAAACATTAAACCATGGTAAACTGAAAATAATCATGGACAAATACATTTACAATATTTGGCACAGATTTCAAAAAGGAAAGAAAAGTTCAAGTACATTCAGAGAAAACCCAACTCGAGAGCATTAACAGATAATGCCAGAAGCACACAGCATTCCTCAGTGGAGTGGTAATGCTGGACAATTTCTTTAAGGGA
Source organism: Oophaga sylvatica (assembly GCA_033576555.1). Classification (NCBI taxonomy): domain Eukaryota; kingdom Metazoa; phylum Chordata; class Amphibia; order Anura; family Dendrobatidae; genus Oophaga; species Oophaga sylvatica. The sequence goes on along the minus strand of JARQOD010005956.1, from coordinate 15,925 downwards.
TTTTAATAAAGATGTTAGAAGCGTAAACGTAATTCTCCTGTGAACCAGCAGTTAGTCCAGAATAGCTTGTCTGTTATCACAGACAATACCCCAATGACAAAAGAAATGAATCTCTTCTTCTACAAATGCATGAATGTTAATACCTGAACTGCCTTAGTAATGAGATAAAAAGCTTTCCTTTCCCAGTTGGATGAGGGTTAAGTAGTAACTATGCTGGAAGATAACACTTCTCTGAAATAAAGCTATTATTTGGAAAGTTCAGAAACTCCATGAGGACCCTTGTTTTGACATTGAGCATCCTGTGCTGTGCGGAAGCTTACAAGCGGCAAACATTTATGTTGGTTATATAATACATCAAACTTCCCTTTGAATAGAACAAACATGGTTTTAAAATTTCTAAAATATTAGAGATAAGACAATCTTTTAAAATTCCAAATGCCAAATGTTTCTAAAAAAAATTAGATTTGTGTTTCAATATTATTTATTGGGATTTTAAAATTTTTAAGGGTAAAACAAACATTATGCAAACAACGTACACAAACAATTCTGTAGGGAGAGGGAGTTGGGAAGGAAATTGGAAGAGAGGAAGGAAGCGACAAATTTTTATTATGCGTGGAAAAGTGGGGAGGGAAATGAAAAAGAAGGAAGATAAATACTCCAAATAGAGATGAGTAATAAAGACAAGTGCATACAAATGTTATTAGGATTTAAATATGATTCCCAATAAAGCAGTAGTAGATAAATCTTTATTGTTACTATTATATGCAATAAAATAGACAAGATTAGTAACACAAACATGGTACATTTACAGTACGCTTTCTTGTTGAGAATTGACACGTCAGGTTCAAATTGCATTGTAGACAAAAGTGTAATTTACATTATCTTGGAATATCCTATTATGTAAGGTTAAATTAGCTAAATTACTAAAGTGATATCAGTTGTATTAAAAGTTGTATTTAGATTGAATTATCCTGAGCCATTTGTGAACCTTAATTTGTAATCCAAAATAACATGAAATGTCAGCAGCCACGTGTTAAATAACTTTGTAATTCAGATAGGGTCGTAATTGCAATACAAGTTAAATAACTTATTATAATCCAATTTGTATTTGGCTTATAAGTCAGAAGAATCTGAAATTGTACCCTTTTGCAATCCAGTAGGAATAAGAATATTAATCCAGGTGTAGTAATGTTGTAATCCAGATTACAAATAGCTGAAGTGGTTAATTACCTGTTCATATTCAAAAGAATTCTTGTTGTCTTGATGAACTTGTTATACCCAGTTTCCACAGAAGTCCTGGTCCCTCATCCAGGGAAAAGATGGAAAATGTTTTTAAACCTTGTTTGGCTTGCAGAGTTGCCGATTGGTTCCAGCAGTACATAATTCCAGCACGGAGAAGTTATTGCAAGATTTTTCAGAAGGAATTTCTTGTTTGAATGGTAGTTTTTGAGAGATATTTTTTGAGAGATTCCTGCAGTACGCAGGTGCTGGGCTTCTCTGACCTTTCCTGGTGCCTGCGCACTGCAGGACTTTGCTCTGCCCTCAATAGGGCAGATTAGTAGGCCTGTGCAGGAGCCGCGACACGAAGCAAGGAGGATGATGACATCGTATGAAGATGGGAGGCGACGGACCTGGACCTGCAACACCCATCGGACCGGACCGCCCTCGGGTGAGTATAATAAATCTTTTAAGGTCTAAAAACATCTGAAAATGATGGAAACACTTCTCAAATGACACTGGGACATCATGGGGATCGCCCTGGAAGCATTTCTGACTCCTAGTTTACAGCTTTAAACAATGTTGTCAGAGTTTCATGCAATTTTTGCCGCTGCACCAAAAAAACATAACAAAATGAAACCAAAATGGATTTTGCAGGGAAATATGTAAAGGCACATCCTTTCCAGGTTAATGACTTGTATATAAGGCAAAATAATTAACTCCAGACCAAAATGTTCCTCCATCACTTGGGCTATGTTCAGCGCAGCGTTTTTTAACTGTTTTTTCAACTTTAATATTGCTTTGAACCAAAACAAATGCATTCACTGGGAAATGTCATTATAACATTTAACAACTCTAGCTGGCCATGTGGTGTGTGACAATAAGCAGACACATCATGTTTCATTTATGAATGAGGGACTCAAAGTCACAGAGCATATTTTTATCGGGGCATCAGACAGCATTAATCTTCTTAAAGGGCCATTATTAAAGATTGGGTCTCCTAAACTGTTATTGCCTATGCAGTGAGTGGATGGGCTGCCAAGAATTATTTGGGTGCATGTAACTTTGGGGCAAGCCAGGCCTTGCATTCAATGCAACATTTTTTGTGGAAGCCCTCCTGTACCTCTCGTGAAAGGGGTATTGTTTTCTCTGTTTTCAGGGCTTAAAAATTAAAAGTTTGAAAATGACAAAATTTTCAAAATTTTTGCCATATTTCTGTTTTTTTTCAAAAATAAACACAAGTTGTATCGAAGACATTTTACCACTACCATGAAGTAAAATATGTCTCGAGAAAACATTCTCAGAATCACCAAGATCCGTTGAAGCTTTCCAGAGTTATAACCTCATAAAATGACAGTGGTCAGAATTGTAAAAATTGGCCCGGTCATTAACGTGCAAACAACACTTGAGGGTTAAGGGGTTAAGTCACTGACTATTGAAAGGGTTTCTAATTTATAGGCACACTAAAGACACTGCAGAGGTGAAAAAAATGCCTAAAATAATATCTTGATCAAAATGTAAAAACTGCTGCTAAACTTAAAACCTCTTAACTACCAAAAAACTAAAAAAGTTTTCAAAAATAATGTTAACATAGACTAGACACATAGTAAATGTTATTATTTTTTATTTGCTACTATCCTTGTGGTATTTCACTTTTCACATTGAAAAGTTATTCCGACATGAATATAACATGTCAGAATGAGAATATTAAGCTACATCTTTTAGATTGAAACTTTCTGTGGAGCTGCGGGGGGGGGGGGGGGGAGATGGGGGGAGGGATGGGAGGGGCAGGAGCAGGAGCAGGCTGTCAGACATAGCTAGACTCCCTGCAGAGAAGGCAAACAAGATTTATTATCATGTCTACATTCTTGATTGCTGTATACAAAGCACTGAACAAGTATATACAGATTACAAAGTATTACAAAGCACTGACCGTACTTCTTTTGATCCCAGAGATCATGTGAGCTCTGGCTCGGAGAGAAAAGGTGCTCGGGTTTTAAGCAAATCAGACATTTCTGCTGTGCATTAAAGAAACTTATTTTCTGTTGCAACTATGGCTAATATACCAGCTATAGTTAAAGGGGAGATTAGCATTACAAAATGTATTAATGTGTAAACTTATGAGAGCTGGTGTGGGGGCACAGCGTGTAAAATAAATGAAAAAAGCATGATAAAAAAATAAATAAATGTAACAAAAATAAAACACACAAACAAAAGACACTGGTTTGAACTACTCTCATTTTTTTGTTTTTCTTACCTTTTAGAGACAGGAATGTACACACTCTGCATTCAGTATATGGAAAATAAATGAAAAACACGAAGTACTTGATAAAAGTAAAAAAAAGTGTAATAGCCTTACCTTAAAAATCACATTTCAACACATAAATGTAATGCATTTTAGATGTGAATTGATTTAATATAATCTTGGAAATTGCACTCAAAGTAGGTACAAGGTAACTATACACTGGGAAAGTACTAAGTTATGGAGGTAAAATGCATAAAAGTGAAAACAAACTGTAATTACACAAAGTGGAATAGTTTGTGATAATGGATTGCAGCATCTCGAGAAATGTTCAGCAAGGCAAATTTGTAAAGTATTTCAGGATAGCAATATAAAATGTAAGCTCTTTATTAGTCTACCTGGTTGTTTCCACACAGCATTTTGAAGTGTTTTTGAGGCTTTTTTGATAGATGTTAGGTTAAAGTCTATAATGAAACGTGAAAATACATACAAGAGAAAAAAGATATTTACAAAGAAAAAAATGCACACAAATTGCACAACTAGTTTACATAAATCTCATGCAGCAGATTTGTGTTCTAGATAGTTTTGTGAGTCAATAGACATGACTCTGGAAAGGTCGATTCCTTATGAATAATTCCCTTGATCCCCCCAAACCCACCTCCCCCTGAAAGTTCCTCCCTCCTTCTTGCCCCCCCCCGAAGAACAAGGACAAGCGACAACCATTTCTTTGGGTATAAACGGCCACAGCAACCAATTTATTGATATTTATTGATAATTAAAAGACACTTGGTGAGGTCCTCGAAGCTAAAAGGTCTGGTGGCTTTTCTTTCTATGGCATTGCCCCTTCCCTCAAAGCCTTACTCCTAGCTGTGAGACTCAGAAGCACCATTAAACCGAGGAAAGAGGTTGCCCTCCTGACAATGTTATCTCGACGTTCCATCGCCGGGTATCACCCAACTCTTATATCAATGTGAACCCGATGTTCCATCTCTGGGTATCACCCAAATTCGTAGTAATGTGACCCCGATGTTCCATCGCCGGGTATCACCCAAAACTTTGTTACTGTGACCCAGACGTTCCATCGCTGGGTGTCACCCAAATCTCCATTTAATGTGAATCCGACATTCCATCTGCGGGTATCACCCAAATCTCACCAGACCACCACATCACCATCCTATGATAGGGATCCATGTATTTAAAGAATCCCCAAACCTGAATTTTAGCCAACTTTGAGGACCCACCAACACCACACTGAGAGCACCTTGACCCCCTCAAGTGCTCGAGACCCCACCATCAGGCAATGCTGTGGCCCTTTCTAACCCATTCTGCAGCCCCAAAGTCCATAAATCCATCCCCACCGCATTTAGGTGTACTCCATCCGCCAGCCAAAATTCTTCCTCCATATGATCAAATCCTGAATGTCGTACCGCCACTCACCCAATCAGCTCCACAAATTTGGATATTTCTTTGTTAACTTTAATGCGTGCCTTGTTAATCTTTTGCACCGACCGAGGCCCCAGCCAAAAATTTTCTGGGTACAATGTCAGACCACACTACTTTCAAACTTGGAACCCCACCCATAGCTGTCTCAGGTCTTTATTGATGTCGCAAACCAATTCCTTCCCAGGGCGGACTCACATGTCATTAGCCACCACATGCAAAACTAATATATCTGGAGATCTATGGCGGAGTACCGCTCTCTGAAACTCGTGAATTACCCAGCTCCAAGTTAAACCCCTAAACCTTAGCCACTTAACTAATGCTACATTCCTTTTGAAACCCATCTGTCTGCCGTCTGTCCGTCTGTCTGCTCGTAGCGCCCCTAGTGAACATAAGAATGGCCTAGAATACAAATTAGTAGTAGGACTTGCCCTACAAGAAAACAAACATAAATTAATGAAAACTTTTTTAGTTACCCGAAGAATCAACCCCTTCATATCCGTGAGGTTGTACGTAGGACCGGTACCGTTGTGACTCCCACCGGCCGATTCTCATTACAATTTCCGAACTTAAACCTCCTGCAGCTGCCTCTGTTGCAGCCCCAATTCAAAAGGAATGACCTCCATATTTGTGCGGCTTCATAACGGCTCCTTCCAAGCACTTCTGAAACACCTTGATGAACTGATATTTTGATAAGAAGGACCCATCCTAATGACATAACAGGGATCCTCCTTGCCTGGGCCTATAAGCCATAAATATTCCAAAACATCACAATGGGCACATAATAGAATCCTTCACCTTCTCCAACAATAACTTCTTCCCTTTTCCTCTTTAATCCATTTTCGACTTCCTGATCCAAAATTCTACCCTTTCTGGGTGGCTATGATGTCGCCGGCTAGAATGCCCCCTAACCTGGTTTTCCCTACCAATTCCCCAATTCTCATTACCCCAAAAAAGGCCAATGAAAATGCTAACCTAAACAGTCCTATCTCAAAACACGACCTGCAGACCCCTTCTAATTGCCGCCATAACTTCTCCAAAAATCTGAATGACACTGGCCTCCTGCTCAGACTATGGAAAGGACGGTCAGAAGGAGCACCAGCTGCACGTATCCAAATAGTGGGTAAAAAACCAATGCTGCTCCAGCAGGGTGCCTCAATGAGGCAATGAGGAAAAAAAAATGGAATAAAGATCAAAATATTTTGATGTTTATTCCACTGGCCTCCTGCTGTGCATTTGACTTTCCCTCTTCAAAACCGCTTGAGCGCTTGTCTTACTAAAAAATTCTTTGTCACATCAGTTCTGCTCCTAAGTTTAATGCAAAAGGCTAACCTGCTAATTAACTGATTTATTTTTGTTGACCACTTACCATCTGCTGCTTGCCTAATTCCATCAATAACACCCCTACTTGCTCCTCCTCCGTTAAATGTTCCCTCCCTTGTCCTACCCACTGTTCCCAAAGCTGCCATGCCCGCTGATACGCTGTCCTTGTGCTACCCGCTAACGATGACATGATTAGTGGTTTGGCAGTCCTGAGACCACATTCCAGAGTTCGGGAGGACAAGGTAACCCCTCTTCTTCCGCCTCTGGGGCGAGTGACCGGAACCTCCCACTGAAAACGAGAAAGTGCATCAGCTATTGAGTTATATTCGCCAGTACATGCGACGCGGTAAAAACGCATTGATGGATAGACATTCCAGCACCAACTGGCACAACACTCTGATTACTGGAGGGGAAGAAGCAGTAATATTATTTATGGCCATTACCACGCCCATGTTATCACATTTGAGATGAACCTTTCTGTTTTTTAGCCTCCCTTTCCATAGTGACACCGCTACTAAGATAGGGAAAATCTCTAATAGCGCTATGTTCTTGACCAAACCCTCGCGGACCCATTCCTCGGGCCATTTTGCTGCACACCATTGACCTTGAATGTAAGCTGCAAAACCGGAACTGCCAGTCACATCCGTGTATAGATTAATGTCTGAATTACAACATAAGTCATCCATCATCATGGAAAGCCCATTATAATTCTCAAAAAATTGTCCCCAGACTGCCTGATCAGCCTTGTTTTCGACAGATAACCTAATGTAATGATGTGGTGATTTCACACCCCTGTAGCCCCGGCTAACCTTCTAGAAAAAATTCTGCACATGGGCATTACCCTACATGCAAGGTTTAAGCTGCCTAGCAGGGACTGAACCTCCTGTAGCCTCAATTTTTTAAGCTTCAGCACCTTACCTCTTTCAGCCTTAAGTGCTGCCACCTTGTCTTCTGGTAACTGACATTCCCATTTCAATGTATCTATAGCGATGCCCAGAAAATAAATACTAGCCATTGAATGGACCGTCTTATCAGGTGCTAATGGGACCCCGAATTCCTTTGCTACCCACTCCAGACTCCTTAAAATGGTATCACACACCTGCGACTTGGGCGGGTCTATACACCAAAAATCATTCAAATAATGGATCAATGAATCCCAACCTGATATGTCCTTTACCACCCACTCCAGAAAGGTGCTAAAAGTCTCAAACACTGCGCAAGACAAGGAACAGCCCGTGGGTAAACACCTGTCAACAAAGTACTTCCCCTCCCAATAGCAACCGAGCAATCGCTGACTAGTCGGATGTACCGGCAATAGCCAAAAGGCTGATTCCACATCAGTTTTTGCCATCAGAGCACCTCTTCCGCATTTCCTCACCCACTTCAATGCCTCATCAAAGTATGCATATACAACGGAACATAACTCTGGGTCAATGCCTTCGTTCACGGATTTGCCCTAGGGGTAAGACAGGTGGTGAATCATGCGATACTTATTCGGTTTCTTCTTAGGCACAATACCCAACGGAGAGACCACCAAGTCTGGGACGGGTGGGGACTTAAACAGACCTGTCATTCAACCTAGCAGCACTTTTTTACTTAATTTTTCTTTCACAACTTCTGAGTGCTGATAAACTGAACATAGATTCTTTAGCTTTCTTTGTATTTGGAATACCGGGGAGGGAATTATGAAACCATCTCTGAAGCCCCTGGTTAGTAAGTTAGCCTTGATTCTATCAGGATATCAATTTAGATAAGGGAGCATCGCGTGTAGCTTGATTGGTGTTTGCCCCTTGACTATAGCCATTCCCTCCTGATTTTCCACTGTTACTTTTGAAACATTTGCTGGCCCATGTGTGGAACCGTTGCACACTGCACATAGGTGCCTGAGTCTGCAGTTGGGGCCAAACTAGCACTGGCTATCGTTAAATGGCCAATACAATCCAATTTCTGTGTGACACCTTGTGCCTGAAAGCTTCCTGACGCTTGATTCCTTGAACTGTTTGCTGCTTGGCCGGCGATACCAGCCCACCCATGAAAGGGGTTCCCGTGTCTGTTATTAGGGGCCATAAACTTTAGCCAGAGCCCGATTTCCTTTTCATCCCATCTAATGGTCGGGCGAATAGCCTTACGCTGGCGAAATTGCTCATCATATCGCAACCACCCTTGCCCCCATATGCTCTATAAGCTTCCCAATGGAATCCATATAGGAGAATGATGCTTTCTGGTGCTTTTCCCCTATGACACTGACCAAAGGCTTGCCACCAGTTTGTGAACATCTGTGGTACCACCTGACCTCTGCGCGCCCCTCCTCCTCATCTTTTTTACTACCCCATTTTCAAACCTCTCAAAACTCATCTTATCCATTGGCAATAATGAAAAGATATCGATGTACTCATATTTACAAATTTTTTTCTCTAACTTCTTTCTTAAGATGAGCGTCTAAGGGGCCAGAGAAACAAATGTATACCTCCCCCACGCCCTGTCATTTAAATTACCATCCTCCTCCCCTGCTAACAATATTTCAGGTCCCCCCACGACACCTTCATTTCCGCTCGTGCCCACCCTTTGAGGAGTGTAGGGACTAGTCCAGGTCAATAAATGACTCGGCCCAGACCCTTCCAAACGGTCTACCCTATCCTTCGGACACACCACACACACAATCACTGTATACACAGTACGCACCACACAAAGGGGTGAACCTAGCTTCTGTGCTGCCTGAGGCGAACTGCAAAACGGTGCCCCCTAATTTGAGGGAGAAAGCGCCGCAGCAAATTTTAGCCACGCCCCGACCACACCCATTTCATAACTAGTCACAACCCATGTCCACGCCCCGACCACACCCATTTAGCACTGGTGATCACACTGACTGGTACTGAGGGCACAGTGACTGGTACTATGGGCACACTGGTACTGGGTAAAAGAAAGAACAGAGAGAGAAAAAAGAAAACAGAGAGGAAGGGAGAGAGAAAGAGGGGAAAGCAAGAAAGAACAGAGAGAAAGTAGAGAGAGAAATAAATAAACAAAGAAAGGGAAAAGAAAGAACAGAGAGAGAGAGAAAAAACAAAGAGGGGAAAGAAAGAACAGAGAGAGAAAGAAAGAACAGAGAGAGAAAGATAAAAAGACGGGAAAGAAAGAACAGAGAGAAAGAAAGAAAGAACAGAAAAAGAAAGAGGGGACAGAAAAAAGAACAGAGAGAAAATAAGAAATAGGGGAAAGAAAGAACAAAGAGAGAAAGAAAGAACAGAGAGATAGAGAGAAAGAAAGATGGGAAAGAAAGAACAGAGAGAGAGAAATAAAGAAAACAGATAGAAAAGAACAGAGAGAGAAAGAACAGAAAGAAAGAGGGGAAAGAAAAGAAAGAAAGAACAGAGAGAAAGAAAGAACAGAGAGAGAAAGAAAGAGAATGAAATAACAGAGATAGAAAGAGGGGAAAGAAAGAACAGAGAGAAAGAAAAAAGAACAGAGAGAGAAAAAGATGGGAAAGAAAAAAGAACAGAGAGAAAGAAAGAGGGGGAAAGAAAGAAAGAACGAGAGAGAAAGAAGAAAGAAAGAGGGGAAAGAAGAGAGGAGAAAGAAAGAAAGAAAAGAAAAGAAAGAAGAAAGAAAGAAAGAAAGAAGAAAGAAAGAAAGAAAGAAGAAAGAAAGAAAGAAAAAGAAAGGGAAAGAAAGAAAAAGAACAGAGAGAAAGAAAGATGGGAAAGACAGAACAGAAGAGAGAAGAAAGAAAGAACAGAAAGAAAGAACAGAGAGAGAGAGAAAGAAAGAGGGGAAAGAAAGAACAGAGAGAGAGAAAGAAAAAAAAACAGAGAGAAAGAAAGAAAGAGGGGAAAGAACAGAGAGAGAGAAAAAGAAAGAGGAGAAAGAACAGAGAGAGAGAAAAAGAAAGAGGGGAAAGAACAGAGAGATAGAGAAAAAAAAAGAAACAGAGAGAGATAGAAAGAAAGAGGGGAAAGAAAGAACAGATAGAAAGAAAGAAAAAGAACAGACAGAGAAAGAAAGAAAGAAAGAGGGGAAGAACAGAGAGAGAGAAAAAGAAAGGGGGAAAGAACAGAGAGGAGAAAAAGAAAGAGGGGAAAGAACAGAGAGATAGAGAAAAAGAAAGAAAACAGAGAGAGATAGAAAGAAAGAGGGGAAAGAAAGACAGATAGAAAGAAAGAAAAAGACAGAGAGAAAGAAAGATGGGAAAGAAAGGAAGAACAGAGAGAAAGAAACAAAGATTCTATAAAGATACTATAGCAGCCCGGCCCCATTGCAGTGCCACTGAGCCTCCCGGTGCGGACATATCATAATTCGCTCACATGGCCGACATCATGATTCCAAGCGGAGGAACGTAATGGATCTGAAGATTCCTGAAGTGCCTCCATGGTTCCGTCACAATCTCCTCCTGGAATTACCTAATTTCCGGTCATCTTCCAGCACATCGCTTTCTGGTGGAACATCACATCGAGTTTTAAAGTGCTCTCGGGGCTCCGGCATGTACTCCTGTGTCAGGGGAAAAGCTCCCAGCTGGACAGCGGGGCAGACCCAAAATCGGTAGTGTCCCGCTGAATTCAGGATGCTTGGAGGTATGAATGCTCCCCACCATACCCTTGTACACGCACAGCTCTGCACACCTCATACACACATGGTTCCGCTTTGTATGCCTCGCACACAAACGGCTCGCTCCATCCACCTCAACACACAAGGTTCACTCAGTATACACATGGCTCCACTCCGTACACCTTATTACACACGCAGCCACGTGTTGTACACTTGTACAACACAACTGCACTCCGTAACCATGTACACATGCGGCTTTGCAGCATACACCTCGTACACACGTGGTTTTCTGCTCCGTACACCTTGTACACACGCGGCTCGCTACTACACACAAGGCTTCACTCCATACACACATGGCTCTGTTCCGCTCTGTACACACACGGCTCAAGCACGGAGCCCTGTGTGTACGGAGCTGAGCGGCTCAACTCTACACTTCGCACACACAGGGCTCCGTTTGTACACACACAGCACTGCTATATTCCACCTCGTACACATGGCTCCGTCCGTAAACCTCATACACTCGCGGCTCAGCTCCGTAAACCTCGTACACGAGCGGCTTGGCTCCGTAATCCTGTACAGACACATGCTCTGCTATCCAACTCGTACACACAAGGCTCCCTCCATACACCTCGTACACACAACAGCTCCGCTACGTACACCTCGTACACACACAGCTCTGCTCCGTACACTCGCACACAGTACAGCACTGCTACATCCACCTCTTACACACGGCTCCGCTCCGTACACCTCGTACTCACACGGCTCCGCCGTACACCTCGTACACACACGGCTCCGCTCCGTACACTCGTACACAGTACAGCACTGCTACATCCACCTTGTACACACACGGCTCCGCTACATTACAACTCGTACCACACGGCTCTTCTCCGTACACCTCGTACACAGTACAACACTGTACATCCACCTCGTACCACACGGTCCGCTCTGTACACCTCGTACACACACGGCTCTGCTCCGTACACCTCGCCCAGTACGCACTGCTACATCCACTCGTACACACACGGCTTCGCTCCATACACCTCGTACTCACACGGCTCCGCTCACATAACCTCATACACACACGGCTCGTACACCTTGTACATACACAGCTCCGCTCCGTACACCTCGTACACAGTACAGCACTGCTACATCCACCTCGTACACACACGGCTCCACTCGTAACCTTGTACACACATGGGCTCTGCTCGTACACCTCGTACACAGTACAGCACTGCTACTTCCACCTCGTAAACACATGGCTCAGCTCCGTACACTCGTACTCACACGGCTCCGCTCTTACACCTCGTACACACACGGCTCCGCTCCGTACACCTGTACACACACAGCTCCGCTCCGTACACCTCGTACACAGTACAGTACTGCTACATCCACCTCGTAAACACATGGCTCAGCTCCGTACACCTCGTACTCACACGGCTCCGCTCCGTACACTCGTACACACACGGCTCCGCCGTAACCTCGTACACACAGCTCCGCTCCGTACACCTCATACACAGTTACAAGCACTGCTACATCCACATCTTTACACAACGGCTCCGCTCCGTTACACCTGTACAAACACAGCTCCGCTCCGTAACTCGCACACAGTACAGCACTGCTACATCCACCTCTTACACACGGCTCGCTCCGTACACCTCGTACTCACACGGCTCCGCTGCGTACACGTCGTAACACACGGTCCGCTCCGTACAACTCGTACACAGTACAGCACTGCTACGTCCACCTTGTACACACGGCTCGCTACATACAACTCGTACACACATGGCTCTTCTCCGTACACCTCGTACTAGTACAACACTGGTACATCCTCCTCGTACACACACGCTCGCTCTTGTACACCTCGTACACACACGGCTCTGCTCCGTACACCTCGTACACGTACAGCACTGCTGCATCCACCTCGTACACACACGGCTCCACTCCGTAACCTGTACACACATGGCTCTGCTCCGTACACCTGTACACACACGGCTACCGCTCCGTACACCTCGTCCACACACAGCTCCACTCATACACCTCATACACAGTACAGCACTGCTAATCCACTCGTACACACACGGCTCCGCTCACGTACACCTCGTACACAGTACAGCACTGCTACATCCACCTCGTACACACACGGCTCTGCTCGTACACCTCGTACACACACGGCTCTGCTCCGTACACCTCGTACACAGTACGCATGTACATCCACCTCGTAAACCATGGTCGTCCATCAACTATCAGACTCCGCTCCGTACACCTTGACCACAAGGCGCCGCTCCGTTTTTCCCCTCCCCAACAGCTCCGCTCCGTACCCCTTGACGTACACCCCCCGGCCCCCCGCCCTTTCAGTTCCTCTCCCACCAAAAAGGGCCCCTCCCTACCCCTTTTAACAGGCCCCGCCCGTACACCTGTACAACATGCTCTCCCCTTAAAAACGGTCGCCCCCACCCCGTACACCCGGCCCCTCCGTAACCTGTAAACGTCGCATGCTACCCCACCTCGTACAAAACCCGGTTTGCCCCTACACCTTTTCCCACGGCTCCCCTCCGACACCTGTACAGTCGGCTTTCCCTCTTACACACCGGCCGTTCCCTAACCTGTCACCCGGCCCGGGTTTCCGTAAACCCGTCCGTAACAACCTTTCTCCACCTCGTCCAACGGCTCGCCCCTACCCTCGTACACCGTCTGCTCGTACCCTGTCCGTCAGCCTTCATCCACCCGTAAAAAGGTCGTCCATCCCCCCTCGTACTCAAGACTCCCCGAACCCCTTTCCAAACGGCCCGTCGACTCCCCCGTCCCACCGCTCGCTCCGAAACCTCGTCAACAGGCCCCGCCCCTACACCTCGTCACACCGGCCCCCTTGACCCTCTCCCAAAAACGGCCCCCTCCGTAACCCCGACAAACCTTGCTCGTCCCTGTACACAGTACGCACTGTAATCCACCTCGAAACCACGGCTTCGCCCGTCCCCCTTGACACACGGGGCCCCGCTAAAAACCCCGTGCACAGCAGCATGTACCCCCATCGTACACCAGCTTCCCCCCATAACCTCGTACTCACCGGTCGCTGTACACCTCTAAAACAGGGCCCCCAAAATTGAACATACAGGCTCCGCCCGTACACCTCGTACACGTACAGCACTGCTAATCCCCTCGTGCACACACGGCTCCACCCCTTTTCCCTCGAAACCCCGGGCTCTCCTTTTTTCACCTGTCCGTCGCCTGTCATCCCCTCGAAAACACATGGTCAGCTCCTACACCTCGTACTCAACGGTCGTCGTAACCTCTCCCCGGCTACTTGTACATCGTACCCCCACCCCGCTCCGAACCTGTAACACCGGTGCTCAGTACACCTATACACACCAGCTCCGCTTGTCACCTCGTACCAAAGGCTACCCCCCATACACTTTTCCAATGGTCTGCTACACCCAACCTACAGCTTGCAAACCCCCACACAAAAAAACCCGTCCCGACCCCACATCAAACTTACGTGTACCGCCTGAAACCCCATCACGAGTCCTGCAACAAGGGGACATGTATGTCCCCCCTGACCCCCCTCTGGACCTCATCACGGTCCTGGGGCACAGAAGAGTTCGCTAGCAGCCTTGACGCGGGGGACAGGTGAGCTAAAAAGGAAGGGAAAATGGGTGAGGGGGGGCGTTGTTTTTGTCTCCCGGGGGGGGACATATAGTCCCCAGGGGGTGCTGGGGGGGGGGGCGTGTGACTGTGTGGGTTAAGGGGGCCAGCTGGCACCACCCGTGTTATGAGTTCCGCTCCCCCGCCCCTGGTGGCCCCTGAGACAGGGGTAAAATCGCTCATTTAGCGGCCCGCCCAACACACAAACACACAAAATAGCCCCAAGATGAAATACAACGTATGCGCTGTTGCCCACACACAACATCTTCGCATATGCACCACACAACAATGTATACACCTCGCACACCCCCAAAAGTTTCGTGTAGCACCACCACACACAATTTGTGTCACAACAAAACCTGTATCGCCCTACACACAGACAGACACACTTATCAACGCAGCACCCCCCCAACTGAATCGCTGTACGCACCACCCCCCAACACACTGTATAGCCGTAGCCCCCACCCCAAACAAAATGTATATGCCCACGAACCCCAATACAATTGTTCGCGTATCACCACACACAAGCAAATGTATATGTATAAAATCGATCACATAAATATGCAATAGGGGCCCACCCAGTTACGCCGTATGAACCAACACCTGTTTAAGTTGATGCACCCCCAACCCCCAAAAAAATTTTTACCGTAGACCCCAAATGTATTTGCCGTACACACCACCACAACTGTGTACGCAGTTGCCGGGGACCAGCACAGTGTTTTTACCCCACGACCACACACTGTATAAGCCCCTTTAAACCACACAAATCACTGTATACACCCTTGCACCGCAAAAACACCCCCAATGTAACCCCCCCCCACAATGTATCGCCTTTGCACCCCAAATACACATGTATAGCCCCGCAAAACCCTTTTAAAGCCGTCCACCACACAAATGGTACGCCTTGTACACTAGTGTTGACGTAGTGCTGATATCTAAAAATATGTAAAAGAAATTGTATCCCTGACTAAATATCGTGTATCCCCTTTCGATACCCCGGAAAACAAGAAAACTTGGGAACAAAAATGCAATAAAAAAATTTTTTCCCCTTTTAAAACTAAATATACCCCAAATTTTTTTATTATGATGCTTTTTGACTTAAAATATATTTTAAAACATTTTTTAGTTTATAACTTCTCAATTAAAATAGCCGATTCAAAATTCCCCGGGAAAAAACTGTGACATCCCCTAGAAGTCGACGGGTGGTGCCGAGTCCCCAAAAAACTTGGTTGTGGATCCCAATTTTGGGGGCAGAAAGGATTCTGTAGCTCGCTTTTAAGCGAGCCTGTGTCCCCAAAAAAACTGGTTTTGTGTTGGAATTGTAAAAACATCGAGAATGTTTTGCCTTTTTCCCCCATTTTGCGTCACGACGAGGACGGGGGAAAAGAAGGGCGTGTCTTCATGGGTGTAACACTCATCGTGAGCAAAAAAGATGGCTCTAAATGGTACTGCAAGTAAAAAGTGCCCCACAGCTCTTGGTTCGCCCCCTATCCCCCCGTGGGGAAAAAAACACGAAGTCCCGCC
>JARQOD010005955.1:0-45379 GCA_033576555.1 Oophaga sylvatica | reverse complement strand
ACTCAGAATGAACCGCCTGTGCGACTGTACTATTCCTCTCCTTCTGTGGAGTGAAGAGACAGAGTGTAACCACATTCGCACCGGAGACCACAGCAATGTCTGCTGTTATGATTTGGTAGCTGAGGAGAGCAGGCAAAAACGGCAATACACCAGAGAGGTTGAAATCTACTGGATTGCAGTACCCTGACTAACCACCACAACTAAAGGCAGCCGTGGAGCGTTCCTACGTTGGTCCTAGACGCCTCGTCACAGCCTGAGAGGTTAACTACACCTAAAGATAGAAAGAGGAAAGCTATCTGCCCCGGAGCAGATCCCCAAAGAACATAGGAAGCCCCCAAACATGTAATGGCGGTTAGACAAGAGGAAATACAGACACAGACAGAAAATAGTATGAGCAAACGTTGGGGCCCAATCTTCCTAGACAGAAAAGGATAGGAAGGAAACTTACTGCAATCCAAAAAGCCTTAAAAAACACCAACTCTACTAATTGCAAAAACACCTGAGATCACACGACCTCTACCACCTAAATTAGTTCTCTGGTGTAACAAAACTAAGCCGCAGCCACTGAAAAAACTGGAAAAGGCAAATGAACAAATAACAGTGGCTCCAGAAGAACTGAGAGGAGCCCAAGCCCCCCGGGGGGGGAAGACCTGGCTAACCTCACAGAAATGCAGAGAAATATGCAAATGGTAAGCACAAAAACAAAAAACAGAAAATATCTTATCTGAGAGCAGGAGAAGAGGCAAGACTCAGCAAGCTTCCAAGTGAACCAGGAACCACAGTTGAGACAAGAACGATTGATCACCGGCAACCATGATGGGAGGGAACCTCCCTTATATAAGACCAGTCTGTAAGTCCTGATTGCCAATCCTCATTGAATGGTTCAGTACTGTTTGTAACCACCAGGGGAGCTTCTGCTCAGAATTCATTTCTAACACATTCACAACAGTACCCCCCCTTGAGGAGGGGTCACCGAACCCTCATTTGGGCAACCAGGTCGGTCCGGATGAGCTCTGTGATACGCACGGATCAGTCTCCTAGCATGGATGTCCGAAGCAAACACCCAAGAATTGTCCTCCTGACCATAACCTCTCCACTTAACCAAATACTGGAGTTTCCGTCTAGAAAAACAAGAATCCAATATTTTCTCAACCACATATTCCAGATTGCCCTCAACCAAAACAGGGTCAGGAGGCGCAGCCATAGGAACCACTGGCTCGACAAACCTCTTCAATAAGGACTTGTGGAACACGTTATGGATCTTAAATGTCCCTGGAAGAAGTAATCGAAAGGAAACAGGATTAAGGATCTCCAAGATCTTATAAGGTCCAATGAACCTAGGCTTAAACTTAGGAGATGCAACTCTCATAGGGATATTTCTTGAGGACAACCAGACCAAGTCCCCACTTCAAACCGAGGACCATCAGTCCTATGCCGGTTGGCAAACCGCTGGGCCCTCTCCTGAGAGAGGGACAACCTCTCCACTACCTGGTCCCAAATCTGCTGCATACACTCCACAACAGAGTCAACACCCGGACAGACAGAAGCCTCCGTCTGTCCCGAAGAAAATCGAGGTTGAAACCCAAAATTGCAGAAAAATGGAGACATCAAAGTGGCAGAGCTAGCCCTATTATTAAGAGCAAACTCAGCCAAAGGCAAAAAAGAGACCCAGTCATCTTGATCAGCAGACACAAAGCATCTCAGATAAGTCTCCAATGTCTGGTTTGTTCTCTCAGTTTGTCCATTGGTCTGAGGATGAAAAGCCGAGGAGAAAGACAATTGAACACCAAGTTTAGAACAAAAAGTCCTCCAAAATCTGGAAACAAACTGGACTCCTCTGTCAGACACAATGTTCTCAGGAATGCCGTGTAACCGAACCACGTGCTGAAGGAACAAAGGCACCAATTCGGAGGAGGAAGGCAACTTAGGTAATGGCACAAGATGTATCATTTTGGAAAACCTATCACAAATCACCCAGATAACGGTCATTCTCTGAGAAACAGGGAGGTCGGAAATGAAATCCATAGAGATATGCGTCCATGGTCTCTTGGGCACAGGCAATGGCATCAACAAACCACTAGAGCGAGAGCAAGGCTTGGAGCGAGAGCAAGTCCCGCAGGACTGCACAAATTCCCTGACGTCACGAGACAAAGTAGGCCACCAAAAGGACCGACTAACCAAGTCTCTGGTACCAAAAATTCCGGGATGACCGGCCAACGCGGAACAATGAATCTCAGACATCACACTCTTTTTCCACCGGTCTGGGACAAATAATTTCCCAATAGGGCAGCGCTCGGGTTTATCCTCCTGACACCCTTCCAGAGCCAGTCTCAAATTGGGCAACATGGCGGAAAGAACTACACCCTCTTTCAAAATAACAGCAGGATCAGATAACTCAGGAGAGTCCGCAAGGAAACTCCTCGAGAGGGCATCCGCCTTAACATTCTTAGTGCCAGGAAGAAAGGAAACCACAAAATTAAAACGTGTGAAAAACAAGGACCACCTGGCCTGTCTAGGATTAAGTCGCTTGGCTGATTCCAGATAAACCAGATTCTTATGGTCCGTGAGGACCACCACCTGATGTTTGGCTCCCTCCAGCCAATGTCTCCACTCTTCAAAAGCCCACTTCATGGCCAATAACTCCCGATTACCCACGTCATAATTACGTTCAGTTGGAGAAAATTTTCTAGAGAAAAAGGCACAAGGGTTACTTTTAGAGGTCTCTGGATCTCTTTGGGACAAAACGGCACCTGCCCCAATTTCAGAGGCATCAACCTCCACCTGAAATGGCAGAGAAACATCAGGCTGCCGTAGAACAGGAGCAGAAGTGAATCTCTGCTTAAGTTCCTGAAACGCAGAGACTGCCTCAGGAGGCCAATTCACCACATCAGAACCCTTTTTGGTCAAATCAGTCAATGGTTTAACAATAACAGAGAAATTACCAATAAATGTATGATAAAAATTGGCAAAACCCAAGAATCTCTGAAGAACCTTTAATGAAGTAGGTTGGACCCAATCACAGATGGCCTGAACCTTGACCGGGTCCATTTCAATAACAGACGGGGTCAAAATGAATCCCAGAAATGAGATCCTCTGTACGCCAAAAAGACACTTTGATCCCTTCACATACAGAGCATTCTCTCTCAAAATCTGGAACACAGTCCGAACATGTTTCACATGAGAGTCCCAGTCATTGGAAAAAATCAAGATATCATCCAAATAAACAATCAGAAATTTATCCACAAAATCCCTGAAAATGTCATTCATGAAGGACTGGAAGACGGAAGGAGCATTAGTGAGCCCAAAGGGCATCACTAGGTACTCAGAATGCCCCTCTGGGATATTAAACGCAGTCTTCCATTCATCCCGTGCTTAATGCGAATAAGGTTATACGCCCCCCTGAGGTCAAGCTTGGTAAACCAAGTAGCACTTTTCACCCTGGAAAACAGGTCAGAAATCAAGGGTAACGGATTTTGATATTTCACAGTGATATTGTTCAAGAGACGATAATCAATACACGTCCTTAATGAACCATCCTTTTTGGCCACAAAGAAAAAACCGGCACCCAAGGGTGAAGAGGATGGTCTGATATGACCCTTCTCCAATGACTCCTTGATATAAGACCGCATAGCGTCATGTTCAGGTACAGACAAGTTAAAAAGGCGACCTTTAGGGAATTTACTACCAGGCACTAATTCAATAGCGCAGTCATAGCGCCTATGGGGGGGCAAGGATGCAGATTTATTTTCGCTAAACACATCAGAAAAATCAGTCAAAAATTCAGGAACATCCTGAGCCTGGGGAGAGGCAGAAAAAACAGGAGTGTTGGCATTAACACATTGGCAGCCCCAACTAGTTACAGACACAGATTTCCAATCCAAAACAGGATTATGAGACTGTAACCAAGGGAAACCTAGTACAATAATGTCATGCAGATTATACAGCACCAAAAATTTGCAACTCTCCTGATGATCAGGTTCAACCCTCATTATCACCTGAGTAGAGAACTGGGGTTTATTCTCAGCCAAAGGGGTAGAATCAATCCCAGTAGGGGAATAGACTTCCGTAGGGGTATCAAGGGAAACCCACAACGTTTTGCAAAATCAAAATCCATCAGGTTAATAGCTGCTCCCGAATCAACAAAATCCTGAGCAGAAAATGTGGACAGGGAGAAAATCAGGGTAACAGTCAACAGAAATTTAGTCTGAACACTACCCAAGACAACTGAGCGTGCAAAACGTCTTCCCCGCTTAGGGCAGACTGAAATAGCATGAGAGGCGTCACCACAGTAGAAACATAACCCATTGCGTTTTCGAAACTCATGACGCTGTGCCCCAGAAGCCACTCTATCACACTGCATGGGTTCGGAAGCTGGTTCACAAGGCAACACTATTCCACGCATACCTCTACGCTCACGCAAACGTCTGTCAATTTGAATCGCTAATAACATAGAATCATTGAGACCAGAGGGAGCAGGGAAACCCACCATAACATCTTTTACTTTCTCTGACAGACCCTTCCGAAAAAGGGCTGCCAAAGCATCATCATTCCATTTGGTCAGGACTGCCCACTTTCGGAATTTCTGACAGTACAACTCAGCGTCCTCAAGCCCCTGATTTAATGCCAGCAAGGTTTTTTCAGCTTGATCAGTGACATTAGGTTCATCGTACAATAACCCCAGAGCCAGAAAAAATGCATCAACATTACTCAAAACAGGGTCCCCAGGTGTCAGGGAAAAAGCCCAATCCTGAGGATCGCCGCGCAGGAGAGAGATGACAATTGGAACCTGCTGTGCTGCGTTCCCTGAGGACTTAGGTTTTAAGGCAAAAAACAACTTAGTTATTTTTGAAATTCAGAAATTTAGCTCGATCCCCCAAAAATAAATCTGGCATGGGGATCCTAGGTTCCACAACTGGCAACCCTGCAAGATAGGTAGCAATACTCCGAACTTCAGTGGCAAGCTGATCCACACGGCCAGACAACTGTGCAAACTCCATTGAGAGAAAAAAAAAAAAAATCCTCCTCAGCACCCAGAGAAAAAGAGGAAAAAATGCAACAAACAGAAAAAAAAAAAATTCTGACAACTTTCTCTTTTCTGTTTCCTTTTACTATTTTTCCCTTCTGTTGAGTACCATATAATTTTCAGTTTGGCCGGTGATACTGTTAAGATTTGGTAGCTGAGGAGAGCAGGCAAAAACGGCAATACACCAGAGAGGTTGGAATCTACTGGATTGCAGTACCCTGACTAACCACCACAACTAAAGGCAGCCGTGGAGCGTTCCTACGTTGATCCTAGACGCCTCGTCACAGCCTGAGAGGTTAACTACACCTAAAGATAGAAAGAGGAAAGCTATCTGCCCCGGAGCAGATCCCCAAAGAACATAGGAAGCCCCCAAACATGTAATGGCGGTTAGACAAGAGGAAATACAGACACAGACAGAAAATAGTATGAGCAAACGTTGGGGCCCAATCTTCCTAGACAGAAAAGGATAGGAAGGAAACTTACTGCAATCCAAAAAGCCGTAAAAAACACCAACTCTACTAATTGCAAAAACACCTGAGATCACACGACCTCTACCACCTAAATTAGTTCTCTGGTGTAACAAAACTAAGCCGCAGCCACTGAAAAAACTGGAAAAGGCAAATGAACAAATAACAGTGGCTCCAGAAGAACTGAGAGGAGCCCAAGCCCCCGGGGGGGGGGAAGACCTGGCTAACCTCACAGAAATGCAGAGAAATATGCAAATGGTAAGCACAAAAACAAAAAAACAGAAAATATCTTATCTGAGAGCAGGAGAAGAGGCAAGACTCAGCAAGCTTCCAAGTGAACCAGGAACCACAGTTGAGACAAGAACGATTGATCACCGGCAACCATGATGGGAGGGAACCTCCCTTATATAAGATCAGTCTGTAAGTCCTGATTGCCAATCCTCATTGAATGGTTCAGTACTGTTTGTAACCACCAGAGGGAGCTTCTGCTCAGAATTCATTTCTAACACATTCACAACAGTACCCCCCCCTTGAGGAGGGGTCACCGAACCCTCATTTGGGCAACCAGGTCGGTCCGGATGAGCTCTGTGATACGCACGGATCAGTCTCCTAGCATGGAAGTCCGAAGCAAACACCCAAGAATTGTCCTCCTGACCATAACCTCTCCACTTAACCAAATACTGGAGTTTCCGTCTAGAAAAACAAGAATCCAATATTTTCTCAACCACATACTCCAGATTGCCCTCAACCAAAACAGGGTCAGGAGGCGCAGCCATAGGAACCACTGGCTCGACAAACCTCTTCAATAAGGACTTGTGGAACACGTTATGGATCTTAAATGTCCCTGGAAGAAGTAATCGAAAGGAAACAGGATTAAGAATCTCCATGATCTTATAAGGTCCAATGAACCTAGGCTTAAACTTAGGAGATGCAACTCTCATAGGGATATTTCTTGAGGACAACCAGACCAAGTCCCCCACTTCAAACCGAGGACCATCAGTCCTATGCCGGTGGCAAACCGCTGGGCCCTCTCCTGAGAGAGGGACAACCTCTCCACTACCTGGTCCCAAATCTGCTGCATACGCTCCACAACAGAGTCAACACCCGGACAGACAGAAGCCCCGTCTGTCCCGAAGAAAATCGAGGTTGAAACCCAAAATTTGCAGAAAAATGGAGACATCAAAGTGGCAGAGCTAGCCCTATTATTAAGAGCAAACTCAGCCAAAGGCAAAAAAGAGACCCAGTCATCTTGATCAGCAGACACAAAGCATCTCAGATAAGTCTCCAATGTCTGGTTTGTTCTCTCAGTTTGTCCATTGGTCTGAGGATGAAAAGCCGAGGAGAAAGACAATTGAACACCAAGTTTAGAACAAAAAGTCCTCCAAAATCTGGAAACAAACTGGACTCCTCTGTCAGACACAATGTTCTCAGGAATGCCGTGTAACCGAACCACGTGCTGAAGGAACAAAGGCACCAATTCGGAGGAGGAAGGCAACTTAGGTAATGGCACAAGATGTATCATTTTGGAAAACCTATCACAAATCACCCAGATAACGGTCATTCTCTGAGAAACAGGGAGGTTGGAAATGAAATCCATAGAGATATGCGTCCATGGTCTCTTGGGCACAGGCAATGGCATCAACAAACCACTAGAGCGAGAGCAAGGCTTGGAGCGAGAGCAAGTCCCGCAGGACTGCACAAATTCCCTGACGTCACGAGACAAAGTAGGCCACCAAAAGGACCGACTAACCAAGTCTCTGGTACCAAAAATTCCGGGATGACCGGCCAACGCGGAACAATGAATCTCAGACATCACACTCTTTTTCCACCGGTCTGGGACAAACAATTTCCCAATAGGGCAGCGCTCGGGTTTATCCTCCTGACACCCTTCCAGAGCCAGTCTCAAATTGGGCGAGATGGCGGAAAGAACTACACCCTCTTTCAAAATAACAGCAGGATCAGATAACTCAGGAGAGTCCGCAAGGAAACTCCTCGATAGGGCATCCGCCTTAACATTCTTAGTGCCAGGAAGAAAGGAAACCACAAAATTAAAACGTGTGAAAAACAAGGACCACCTGGCCTGTCTAGGATTAAGTCGCTTGGCTGATTCCAGATAAACCAGATTCTTATGGTCCGTGAGGACCACCACCTGATGTTTGGCTCCCTCCAGCCAATGTCTCCACTCTTCAAAAGCCCACTTCATGGCCAATAACTCCCGATTACCCACGTCATAATTACGTTCAGTTGGAGAAAATTTTCTAGAGAAAAAGGCACAAGGGTTACTTTTAGAGGTCTCTGGATCTCTTTGGGACAAAACGGCACCTGCCCCAATTTCAGAGGCATCAACCTCCACCTGAAATGGCAGAGAAACATCAGGCTGCTGTAGAACAGGAGCAGAAGTGAATCTCTGCTTAAGTTCCTGAAACGCAGAGACTGCCTCAGGAGGCCAATTCACCACATCAGAACCCTTTTTGGTCAAATCAGTCAATGGTTTAACAATAACAGAGAAATTACCAATAAATGTATGATAAAAATTGGCAAAACCCAAGAATCTCTGAAGAACCTTTAATGAAGTAGGTTGGACCCAATCACAGATGGCCTGAACCTTGACCGGGTCCATTTCAATAACAGACGGGGTCAAAATGAATCCCAGAAATGAGATCCTCTGTACGCCAAAAAAGACACTTTGATCCCTTCACATACAGAGCATTCTCTCTCAAAATCTGGAACACAGTCCGAACATGTTTCACATGAGAGTCCCAGTCATTGGAAAAAATCAAGATATCATCCAAATAAACAATCAGAAATTTATCCACAAGATCCCTGAAAATGTCATTCATGAAGGACTGGAAGACGGAAGGAGCATTAGTGAGCCCAAAGGGCATCACTAGGTACTCAGAATGCCCCTCTGGGGTATTAAATGCAGTCTTCCATTCATCCCCATGCTTAATGCGAATAAGGTTATACGCCCCCCTGAGGTCAAGCTTGGTAAACCAAGTAGCACTTTTCACCCTGGAAAACAGGTCAGAAATCAAGGGTAACGGATTTTGATATTTCACAGTGATATTGTTCAAGAGACGATAATCAATACACGGCCTTAATGAACCATCCTTTTTGGCCACAAAGAAAAAACCGGCACCCAAGGGTGAAGAGGATGGTCTGATATGACCCTTCTCCAATGACTCCTTGATATAAGACCGCATAGCGTCATGTTCAGGTACAGACAAGTTAAAAAGGCGACCTTTAGGGAATTTACTACCAGGCACTAATTCAATAGCGAAAAGAAAGAAGCAAACCAGCTCACCAACTACCACGACAGGTGCACGGAACGACGTCTGACCAACGTCCGGGAAGATCCAAGGAAAAGAAAATGTTCCAGCTCCTTAAAATTGCAAAATTTTATTCGTCCATTCGGTATAAAATACAAAGTGGTAAATGCTCCATAGAGGAAGCCGCATACAGCAACGCGTTTCGATCAGACGATCTTCATCAAGGCTGCTATACATATGTGAAACTTAAAGACCTATATATGACCCACGGACCAATGAGATTTGAATTAACAATCACATGATAAGCTAAAGGTCCTAGAAGGTAAATTGCGATACAAATAGTGGAAAGGTCCTTTTGTAACAGTGCGATAACATCATTAAAATTACAAGAAATAAACATTAAAAAAGAAGAAAACACAATATGGCAAAAGATCACAATCAATAGTTGTAATGATACATTAACTCATTCCTTTTGTTTAATCCATTCGGATATCTCGTGTTTAAGGAAAAGATCCAAAAAGCTTCCCTGGTCAGTAAATGTCTAGCGATATCCCCACCTCGTACTGATTTAGTGACTCTTTCTATAGCGCTAACCTGAAAGGACGTAGTATTGCGATCATGAGAAAGAATGAAATGTTTGGAAGCCGCCGATACATTACGATTGAGATTAGTAGTGTTTCCAATATCAGATAAATGCTCCGAAATCCTTGTTTTTAATTTTCTAGTCGTACACCCCACATATGACAAGCTGCAAGAAACACAATTAATTTTATAGACTACATGTGTTGAATTGCAGTTGATATACTCTTTGATATCATAACTAACAGATTGGTTATTATTACTAAAGGATTTGGTAACTAAGGCATGTCTACATGTCCTACAATTGTTTACTTACTTAGTAGTATCTGATATTGGAAACACTACTAATCTCAATCGTAATGTATCGGCGGCTTCCAAACATTTCATTCTTTCTCATGATCGCAATACTACGTCCTTTCAGGTTAGCGCTATAGAAAGAGTCACTAAATCAGTACGAGGTGGGGATATCGCTAGACATTTACTGACCAGGGAAGCTTTTTGGATCTTTTCCTTAAACACGAGATATCCGAATGGATTAAACAAAAGGAATGAGTTAATGTATCATTACAACTATTGATTGTGATCTTTTGCCATATTGTGTTTTCTTCTTTTTTAATGTTTATTTCTTGTAATTTTAATGATGTTATCGCACTGTTACAAAAGGACCTTTCGACTATTTGTATCGCAATTTACCTTCTAGGACCTTTAGCTTATCATGTGATTGTTAATTCAAATCTCATTGGTCCGTGGGTCATATATAGGGCTTTAAGTTTCATATATGTATAGCAGCCTTGATGAAGATCGTCTGATCGAAACGCGTTGCTGTATGCGGCTTCCTCTATGGAGCATTTACCACTTTGTATTTTATACCGAATGGACGAATAAAATTTTGCAATTTTAAGGAGCTGGAACATTTTCTTTTCCTTGACTAATTCAATAGCGCAGTCATAGCTCCTATGGGGGGGCAAGGATACAGATTTATTTTCGCTAAACACATCAGAAAAATCAGTCAAAAATTCAGGAACATCCTGAGCCTGGGGAGAGGCAGAAAAAACAGGAGTGTTGGCATTAACACATTGGCAGCCCCAACTAGTTACAGACACAGATTTCCAATCCAAAACAGGATTATGAGACTGTAACCAAGGGAAACCTAGTACAATAATGTCATGCAGATTATACAGCACCAAAAATTTGCAACTCTCCTGATGATCAGGTTCAACCCTCATTATCACCTGAGTAGAGAACTGGGGTTTATGCTCAGCCAAAGGGGTAGAATCAATCCCCAGTAGGGGAATAGACTTCCGTAGGGGTATCAAGGGAAACCCACAACGTTTTGCAAAATCAAAATCCATCAGGTTAATAGCTGCTCCCGAATCAACAAAAGCCTGAGCAGAAAATGTGGACAGGGAGAAAATCAGGGTAACAGTCAACAGAAATTTAGTCTGAACACTACCCAAGACAACTGAGCGTGCAAAACGTCTTCCCGCTTAGGGCAGACTGAAATAGCATGAGAGGCGTCACCACAGTAGAAACATAACCCATTGCGTTTTCGAAACTCATGACGCTGTGCCCCAGAAGCCACTCTATCACACTGCATGGGTTCGGAAGCTGGTTCACAAGGCAACACTATTCAACGCATACCTCTACGCTCACGCAAACGTCTGTCAATTTGAATCGCTAATGACATAGAATCATTGAGACCAGAGGGAGCAGGGAAACCCACCATAACATCTTTTACTTTCTCTGACAGACCCTTCCGAAAAAGGGCTGCCAAAGCATCATCATTCCATTTGGTCAGGACTGCCCACTTTCGGAATTTCTGACAGTACAACTCAGCGTCCTCAAGCCCCTGATTTAATGCCAACAAGGTTTTTTCAGCTTGATCAGTGACATTAGGTTCATCGTACAATAACCCCAGAGCCAGAAAAAATGCATCAACATTACTCAAAACAGGGTCCCCAGGTGTCAGGGAAAAAGCCCAATCCTGAGGATCGCCGCGCAGGAGAGAGATGACAATTGGAACCTGCTGTGCTGCGTTCCCTGAGGACTTAGATTTTAAGGCAAAAAAACAACTTACAGTTATTTTTGAAATTCAGAAATTTAGCTCGATCCCCCAAAAATAAATCTGGCATGGGGATCCTAGGTTCCACAACCGGCAACCCTGCTAGATAGGTAGCAATACTCCGAACTTCAGTGGCAAGCTGATCCACACGGCCAGACAACTGTGCAAACTCCATTGAGAGAAAAAATAAAAAAAAAAAATCCTCCTCAGCACCCAGAGAAAAAGAGGGAAAAAATGCAACAAACAGAAAAAAAAAAAAATTTCTGACAACTTTCTCTTTTCTGTTTCCTTTTACTATTTTTCCCTTCTGTTGAGTACCATATAATTTTCAGTTTGGCCGGTGATACTGTTAAGATTTGGTAGCTGAGGAGAGCAGGCAAAAACGGCAATACACCAGAGAGGTTGGAATCTACTGGATTGCAGTACCCTGACTAACCACCACAACTAAAGGCAGCCGTGGAGCGTTCCTACGTTGGTCCTAGACGCCTCGTCACAGCCTGAGAGGTTAACTACACCTAAAGATAGAAAGAGGAAAGCTATCTGCCCCGGAGCAGATCCCCAAAGAACATAGGAAGCCCCCAAACATGTAATGGCGGTTAGACAAGAGGAAATACAGACACAGACAGAAAATAGTATGAGCAAACGTTGGGGCCCAATCTTCCTAGACAGAAAAGGATAGGAAGGAAACTTACTGCAATCCAAAAAGCCCTAAAAAACACCAACTCTACTAATTGCAAAAACACCTGAGATCACACGACCTCTACCACCTAAATTAGTTCTCTGGTGTAACAAAACTAAGCCGCAGCCACTGAAAAAACTGGAAAAGGCAAATGAACAAATAACAGTGGCTCCAGAAGAACTGAGAGGAGCCCAAGCCCCCGGGGGGGGGGAAGACCTGGCTAACCTCACAGAAATGCAGAGAAATATGCAAATGGTAAGCACAAAAACAAAAAAACAGAAAATATCTTATCTGAGAGCAGGAGAAGAGGCAAGACTCAGCAAGCTTCCAAGTGAACCAGGAACCACAGTTGAGACAAGAACGATTGATCACCGGCAACCATGATGGGAGGGAACCTCCCTTATATAAGACCAGTCTGTAAGTCCTGATTGCCAATCCTCATTGAATGGTTCAGTACTGTTTGTAACCACCAGAGGGAGCTTCTGCTCAGAATTCATTTCTAACACATTCACAACAGTACCCCCCCCTTGAGGAGGGGTCACCGAACCCTTATTTGGGCAACCAGGTCGGTCCGGATGAGCTCTGTGATACACACGGATCAGTCTCCTAGCATGGATGTCCGAAGCAAACACCCAAGAATTGTCCTCCTGACCATAACCTCTCCACTTAACCAAATACTGGAGTTTCCGTCTAGAAAAACGAGAATCCAATATTTTCTCAACCACATACTCCAGATTGCCCTCAACCAAAACAGGGTCAGGAGGCGCAGCCATAGGAACCACTGGCTCGACAAACCTCTTCAATAAGGACTTGTGGAACACGTTATGGATCTTAAATGTCCCTGGAAGAAGTAATCGAAAGGAAACAGGATTAAGAATCTCCATGATCTTATAAGGTCCAATGAACCTAGGCTTAAACTTAGGAGATGCAACTCTCATAGGGATATTTCTTGAGGACAACCAGACCAAGTCCCCCACTTCAAACCGAGGACCATCAGTCCTATGCCGGTTGGCAAACCGCTGGGCCCTCTCCTGAGAGAGGGACAACCTCTCCACTACCTGGTCCCAAATCTGCTGCATACGCTCCACAACAGAGTCAACACCCGGACAGACAGAAGCCTCCGTCTGTCCCGAAGAAAATCGAGGTTGAAACCCAAAATTGCAGAAAAATGAAGACATCAAAGTGGCAGAGCTAGCCCTATTATTAAGAGCAAACTCAGCCAAAGGCAAAAAAGAGACCCAGTCATCTTGATCAACAGACACAAAGCATCTCAGATAAGTCTCCAATGTCTGGTTTGTTCTCTCAGTTTGTCCATTGGTCTGAGGATGAAAAGCCGAGGAGAAAGACAATTGAACACCAAGTTTAGAACAAAAAGTCCTCCAAAATCTGGAAACAAACTGGACTCCTCTGTCAGACACAATGTTCTCAGGAATGCCGTGTAACCGAACCACGTGCTGAAGGAACAAAGGCACCAATTCGGAGGAGGAAGGCAACTTAGGTAATGGCACAAGATGTATCATTTTGGAAAACCTATCACAAATCACCCAGATAACGGTCATTCTCTGAGAAACAGGGAGGTCGGAAATGAAATCCATAGAGATATGCGTCCATGGTCTCTTGGGCACAGGCAATGGCATCAACAAACCACTAGAGCGAGAGCAAGGCTTGGAGCGAGAGCAAGTCCCGCAGGACTGCACAAATTCCCTGACGTCACGAGACAAAGTAGGCCACCAAAAGGACCGACTAACCAAGTCTCTGGTACCAAAAATTCCGGGATGACCGGCCAACGCGGAACAATGAATCTCAGACATCACACTCTTTTTCCACCGGTCTGGGACAAACAATTTCCCAATAGGGCAGCGCTCGGGTTTATCCTCCTGACACCCTTCCAGAGCCAGTCTCAAATTGAGCGAGATGGCGGAAAGAACTACACCCTCTTTCAAATAACAGCAGGATCAGATAACTCAGGAGAGTCCGCAAGGAAACTCCTCGAGAGGGCATCCGCCTTAACATTCTTAGTGCCAGGAAGAAAGGAAACCACAAAATTAAAACGTGTGAAAAACAAGGACCACCTGGCCTGTCTAGGATTAAGTCGCTTGGCTGATTCCAGATAAACCAGATTCTTATGGTCCGTGAGGACCACCACCTGATGTTTGGCTCCCTCCAGCCAATGTCTCCACTCTTCAAAAGCCCACTTCATGGCCAATAACTCCCGATTACCCACGTCATAATTACGTTCAGTTGGAGAAAATTTTCTAGAGAAAAAGGCACAAGGGTTACTTTTAGAGGTCTCTGGATCTCTTTGGGACAAAACGGCACCTGCCCCAATTTCAGAGGCATCAACCTCCACCTGAAATGGCAGAGAAACATCAGGCTGCCGTAGAACAGGAGCAGAAGTGAATCTCTGCTTAAGTTCCTGAAACGCAGAGACTGCCTCAGGAGGCCAATTCACCACATCAGAACCCTTTTTGGTCAAATCAGTCAATGGTTTAACAATAACAGAGAAATTACCAATAAATGTATGATAAAAATTGGCAAAACCCAAGAATCTCTGAAGAACCTTTAATGAAGTAGGTTGGACCCAATCACAGATGGCCTGAACCTTGACCGGGTCCATTTCAATAACAGACGGGGTCAAAATGAATCCCAGAAATGAGATCCTCTGTATGCCAAAAAGACACTTTGATCCCTTCACATACAGAGCATTCTCTCTCAAAATCTGGAACACAGTCCGAACATGTTTCACATGAGAGTCCCAGTCATTGGAAAAAATCAAGATATCATCCAAATAAACAATCAGAAATTTATCCACAAAATCCCTGAAAATGTCATTCATGAAGGACTGGAAGACGGAAGGAGCATTAGTGAGCCCAAAGGGCATCACTAGGTACTCAGAATGCCCCTCTGGGATATTAAACGCAGTCTTCCATTCATCCCCGTGCTTAATGCGAATAAGGTTATACGCCCCCTGAGGTCAAGCTTGGTAAACCAAGTAGCACTTTTCACCATGGAAAACAGGTCAGAAATCAAGGGTAACGGATTTTGATATTTCACAGTGATATTGTTCAAGAGACGATAATCAATACACGGCCTTAATGAACCATCCTTTTTGGCCACAAAGAAAAAACCGGCACCCAAGGGTGAAGAGGATGGTCTGATATGACCCTTCTCCAATGACTCCTTGATATAAGACCGCATAACGTCATGTTCAGGTACAGACAAGTTAAAAGGCGACCTTTAGGGAATTTACTACCAGGCACTAATTCAATAGCGCAGTCATAGCGCCTATGGGGGGGCAAGGATGCAGATTTATTTTCGCTAAACACATCAGAAAAATCAGTCAAAAATTCAGGAACATCCTGAGCCTGGGGAGAGGCAGAAAAAACAGGAGTGTTGGCATTAACACATTGGCAGCCCCAACTAGTTACAGACACAGATTTCCAATCAAAACAGGATTATGAGACTGTAACCAAGGGAAACCTAGTACAATAATGTCATGCAGATTATACAGCACCAAAAATTTGCAACTCTCCTGATGATCAGGTTCAACCCTCATTATCACCTGAGTAGAGAACTGGGGTTTATTCTCAGCCAAAGGGGTAGAATCAATCCCCAGTAGGGGAATAGACTTCCGTAGGGGTATCAAGGGAAACCCACAACGTTTTGCAAAATCAAAATCCATCAGGTTAATAGCTGCTCCCGAATCAACAAAAGCCTGAGCAGAAAATGTGGACAGGGAGAAAATCAGGGTAACAGTCAACAAAAATTTAGTCTGAACACTACCCAAGACAACTGAGCGTGCAAAACGTCTTCCCCGCTTAGGGCAGACTGAAATAGCATGAGAGGCGTCACCACAGTAGAAACATAACCCATTGCGTTTTCGAAACTCATGACGCTGTGCCCCAGAAGCCACTCTATCACACTGCATGGGTTCGGAAGCTGGTTCACAAGGCAACACTATTCCACGCATACCTCTACGCTCACGCAAACGTCTGTCAATTTGAATCGCTAATGACATAGAATCATTGAGACCAGGGAGCAGGGAAACCCACCATAACATCTTTTACTTTCTCTGACAGACCCTTCCGAAAAAGGGCTGCCAAAGCATCATCATTCCATTTGGTCAGGACTGCCCACTTTCGGAATTTCTGACAGTACAACTCAGCGTCCTCAAGCCCCTGATTTAATGCCAACAAGGTTTTTTCAGCTTGATCAGTGACATTAGGTTCATCGTACAATAACCCCAGAGCCAGAAAAAATGCATCAACATTACTCAAAACAGGGTCCCCAGGTGTCAGGGAAAAAGCCCAATCCTGAGGATCGCCGCGCAGGAGAGAGATGACAATTGGAACCTGCTGTGCTGCGTTCCCTGAGCACTTAGGTTTTAAGGCAAAAAACAACTTACAGTTATTTTTGAAATTCAGAAATTTAGCTCGATCCCCCAAATATAAATCTGGCATGGGGATCCTAGGTTCCACAACTGGCAACCCTGCAAGATAGGTAGCAATACTCCGAACTTCAGTGGCAAGCTGATCCACACGGCCAGACAACTGTGCAAACTCCATTGAGAAAAAAAAAAAATCCTCCTCAGCACCCAGAGAAAAAGAGGGAAAAAATGCAACAAACAGAAAAAAAAAAAAATTTCTGACAACTTTCTCTTTTCTGTTTCCTTTTACTATTTTTCCCTTCTGTTGAGTACCATATAATTTTCAGTTTGGCCGGTGATACTGTTAAGATTTGGTAGCTGAGGAGAGCAGGCAAAAACGGCAATACACCAGAGAGGTTGGAATCTACTGGATTGCAGTACCCTGACTAACCACCACAACTAAAGGCAGCCGTGGAGCGTTCCTATGTTGATCCTAGACGCCTCGTCACAGCCTGAGAGGTTAACTACACCTAAAGATAGAAAGAGGAAAGCTATCTGCCCCGGAGCAGATCCCCAAAGAACATAGGAAGCCCCCAAACATGTAATGGCGGTTAGACAAGAGGAAATACAGACACAGACAGAAAATAGTATGAGCAAACGTTGGGGCCCAATCTTCCTAGACAGAAAAGGATAGGAAGGAAACTTACTGCAATCCAAAAAGCCCTAAAAAACACCAGCTCTACTAATTGCAAAAACACCTGAGATCACACGACCTCTACCACCTAAATTAGTTCTCTGGTGTAACAAAACTAAGCCGCAGCCACTGAAAAAACTGGAAAAGGCAAATGAACAAATAACAGTGGCTCCAGAAGAACTGAGAGGAGCCCAAGCCCCCCGGGGGGGGAAGACCTGGCTAACCTCACAGAAATGCAGAGAAATATGCAAATGGTAAGCACAAAAAACAGAAAAAAAATATCTTATCTGAGAGCAGGAGAAGAGGCAAGACTCAGCAAGCTTCCAAGTGAACCAGGAACCACAGTTGAGACAAGAACGATTGATCACCGGCAACCATGATGGGAGGGAACCTCCCTTATATAAGATCAGTCTGTAAGTCCTGATAGCCAATCCTCATTGAATGGTTCAGTACTGTTTGTAACCACCAGAGGGAGCTTCTGCTCAGAATTCATTTCTAACACATTCACAACAGTACCCCCCCCTTGAGGAGGGGTCACCGAACCCTCATTTGGGCAACATGGTCGGTCCGGATGAGCTCTGTGATACGTACGGATCAGTCTCCTAGCATGGATGTCCGAAGCAAACACCCAAGAATTGTCCTCCTGACCATAACCTCTCCACTTAACCAAATACTGGAGTTTCCGTCTAGAAAAACAAGAATCCAATATTTTCTCAACCACATACTCCAGATTGCCCTCAACCAAAACAGGGTCAGGAGGCGCAGCCATAGGAACCACTGGCTCGACAAACCTCTTCAATAAGGACTTGTGGAACACGTTATGGATCTTAAATGTCCCTGGAAGAAGTAATCGAAAGGAAACAGGATTAAGAATCTCCATGATCTTATAACGTCCAATGAACCTAGGCTTAAACTTAGGAGATGCAACTCTCATAGGGATATTTCTTGAGGACAACCAGACCAAGTCCCCCACTTCAAACCGAGGACCATCAGTCCTATGCCGGATGGCAAACCGCTGGGCCCTCTCCTGAGAGAGGGACAACCTCTCCACTACCTGGTCCCAAATCTGCTGCATACGCTCCACAACAGAGTCAACACCCGGACAGACAGAAGCCTCCGTCTGTCCCGAAGAAAATCGAGGTTGAAACCCAAAATTGCAGAAAAATGGAGACATCAAAGTGGCAGAGCTAGCCCTATTATTAAGAGCAAACTCAGCCAAAGGCAAAAAAGAGACCCAGTCATCTTGATCAGCAGACACAAAGCATCTCAGATAAGTCTTCAATGTCTGGTTTGTTCTCTCAGTTTGTCCATTGGTCTGAGGATGAAAAGCCGAGGAGAAAGACAATTGAACACCAAGTTTAGAACAAAAAGTCCTCCAAAATCTGGAAACAAACTGGACTCCTCTGTCAGACACAATGTTCTCAGGAATGCCGTGTAACCGAACCACGTGCTGAAGGAACAAAGGCACCAATTCGGAGGAGGAAGGCAACTTAGGTAATGGCACAAGATGTATCATTTTGGAAAACCTATCACAAATCACCCAGATAACGGTCATTCTCTGAGAAACAGGGAGGTCGGAAATGAAATCCATAGAGATATGCGTCCATGGTCTCTTGGGCACAGGCAATGGCATCAACAAACCACTAGAGCGAGAGCAAGGCTTGGAGCGAGAGCAAGTCCCGCAGGACTGCACAAATTCCCTGACGTCACGAGACAAAGTAGGCCACCAAAAGGACCGACTAACCAAGTCTCTGGTACCAAAAATTCCGGGATGACCGGCCAACGCGGAACAATGAATCTCAGACATCACACTCTTTTTCCACCGGTCTGGGACAAACAATTTCCCAATAGGGCAGCGCTCGGGTTTATCCTCCTGACACCCTTCCAGAGCCAGTCTCAAATTGGGCGAGATGGCGGAAAGAACTACACCCTCTTTCAAAATAACAGCAGGATCAGATAACTCAGGAGAGTCCGCAAGGAAACTCCTCGAGAGGGCATCCGCCTTAACATTCTTAGTGCCAGGAAGAAAGGAAACCACAAAATTAAAACGTGTGAAAAACAAGGACCACCTGGCCTGTCTAGGATTAAGTCGCTTGGCTGATTCCAGATAAATCAGATTCTTATGGTCGTGAGGACCACCACCTGATGTTTGGCTCCCTCCAGCCAATGTCTCCACTCTTCAAAAGCCCACTTCATGGCCAATAACTCCCGATTACCCACGTCATAATTACGTTCAGTTGGAGAAAATTTTCTAGAGAAAAAGGCACAATGGTTACTTTTAGAGGTCTCTGGATCTCTTTGGGACAAAACGGCACCTGCCCCAATTTCAGAGGCATCAACCTCCACCTGAAATGGCAGAGAAACATCAGGCTGCCGTAGAACAGGAGCAGAAGTGAATCTCTGCTTAAGTTCCTGAAACGCAGAGACTGCCTCAGGAGGCCAATTCACCACATCAGAACCCTTTTTGGTCAAATCAGTCAATGGTTTAACAATAACAGAGAAATTACCAATAAATGTATGATAAAAATTGGCAAAACCCAAGAATCTCTGAAGAACCTTTAATGAAGTAGGTTGGACCCAATCACAGATGGCCTGAACCTTGACCGGGTCCATTTCAATAACAGACGGGGTCAAAATGAATCCCAGAAATGAGATCCTCTGTACGCCAAAAAGACACTTTGATCCCTTCACATACAGAGCATTCTCTCTCAAAATCTGGAACACAGTCCGAACATGTTTCACATGAGAGTCCCAGTCATTGGAAAAAATCAAGATATCATCCAAATAAACAATCAGAAATTTATCCACAAAATCCCTGAAAATGTCATTCATGAAGGACTGGAAGACGGAAGGAGCATTAGTGAGCCCAAAGGGCATCACTAGGTACTCAGAATGCCCCTCTGGGGTATTAAATGCAGTCTTCCATTTATCCCCATGCTTAATGCGAATAAGGTTATACGCCCCCCTGAGGTCAAGCTTGGTAAACCAAGTAGCACTTTTCACCCTGGAAAACAGGTCAGAAATCAAGGGTAACGGATTTTGATATTTCACAGTGATATTGTTCAAGAGACGATAATCAATACACGGCCTTAATGAACCATCCTTTTTGGCCACAAAGAAAAAACCGGCACCCAAGGGTGAAGAGGATGGTCTGATATGACCCTTCTCCAATGACTCCTTGATATAAGACCGCATAGCGTCATGTTCAGGTACAGACAAGTTAAAAAGGCGACCTTTAGGGAATTTACTACCAGGCACTAATTCAATAGCGCAGTCATAGCTCCTATGGGGGGGCAAGGATGCAGATTTATTTTCGCTAAACACATCAGAAAATCAGTCAAAAATTCAGGAACATCCTGAGCCTGGGGAGAGGCAGAAAAAACAGGAGTGTTGGCATTAACACATTGGCAGCCCCAACTAGTTACAGACACAGATTTCCAATCCAAAACAGGATTATGAGACTGTAACCAAGGGAAACCTAGTACAATAATGTCATGCAGATTATACAGCACCAAAAATTTGCAACTCTCCTGATGATCAGGTTCAACCCTCATTATCACCTGAGTAGAGAACTGGGGTTTATGCTCAGCCAAAGGGGTAGAATCAATCCCCAGTAGGGGAATAGACTTCCGTAGGGGTATCAAGGGAAACCCACAACGTTTCGCAAAATCAAAATTCATCAGGTTAATAGCTGCTCCCGAATCAACAAAAGCCTGAGCAGAAAATGTGGACAGGGAGAGAATCAGGGTAACAGTCAACAGAAATTTAGTCTGAACACTACCCAAGACAACTGAGCGTGCAAAACGTCTTCCCCGCTTAGGGCAGACTGAAATAGCATGAGAGGCGTCACCACAGTAGAAACATAACCCATTGCGTTTTCGAAACTCATGACGCTGTGCCCCAGAAGCCACTCTATCACACTGCATGGGTTCGGAAGCTGGTTCACAAGGCAACACTATTCCACGCATACCTCTACGCTCACGCAAACGTCTGTCAATTTGAATCGCTAATGACATAGAATCATTGAGACCAGAGGGAGCAGGGAAACCCACCATAACATCTTTTACTTTCTCTGACAGACCCTTCCGAAAAAGGGCTGCCAAAGCATCATCATTCCATTTGGTCAGGACTGCCCACTTTCGGAATTTCTGACAGTACAACTCAGCGTCCTCAAGCCCCTGATTTAATGCCAACAAGGTTTTTTCAGCTTGATCAGTGACATTAGGTTCATCGTACAATAACCCCAGAGCCAGAAAAAATGCATCAACATTACTCAAAACAGGGTCCCCAGGTGTCAGGGAAAAAGCCCAATCCTGAGGATCGCCGCGCAGGAGAGAGATGACAATTGGAACCTGCTGTGCTGCGTTCCCTGAGCACTTAGGTTTTAAGGCAAAAAACAACTTACAGTTATTTTTGAAATTCAGAAATTTAGCTCGATCCCCCAAAAATAAATCTGGCATGGGGATCCTAGGTTCCACAACTGGCAACCCTGCAAGATAGGTAGCAATACTCCGAACTTCAGTGGCAAGCTGATCCACACGGCCAGACAACTGTGCAAACTCCATTGAGAAAAAAAAAAAAAAATCCTCAGCACCCAGAGAAAAAGAGGGAAAAAATGCAACAAACAGAAAAAAAAAAAAATTCTGACAACTTTCTCTTTTCTGTTTCCTTTTACTATTTTTCCCTTCTGTTGAGTACCATATAATTTTCAGTTTGGCCGGTGATACTGTTAAGATTTGGTAGCTGAGGAGAGCAGGCAAAAACGGCAATACACCAGAGAGGTTGGAATCTACTGGATTGCAGTACCCTGACTAACCACCACAACTAAAGGCAGCCGTGGAGCGTTCCTATGTTGATCCTAGACGCCTCGTCACAGCCTGAGAGGTTAACTACACCTAAAGATAGAAAGAGGAAAGCTATCTGCCCCGGAGCAGATCCCCAAAGAACATAGGAAGCCCCCAAACATGTAATGGCGGTTAGACAAGAGGAAATACAGACACAGACAGAAAATAGTATGAGCAAACGTTGGGGCCCAATCTTCCTAGACAGAAAAGGATAGGAAGGAAACTTACTGCAATCCAAAAAGCCCTAAAAAACACCAGCTCTACTAATTGCAAAAACACCTGAGATCACACGACCTCTACCACCTAAATTAGTTCTCTGGTGTAACAAAACTAAGCCGCAGCCACTGAAAAAACTGGAAAAGGCAAATGAACAAATAACAGTGGCTCCAGAAGAACTGAGAGGAGCCCAAGCCCCCCGGGGGGGGGGGAAGACCTGGCTAACCTCACAGAAATGCAGAGAAATATGCAAATGGTAAGCACAAAAACAAAAAACAGAAAATATCTTATCTGAGAGCAGGAGAAGAGGCAAGACTCAGCAAGCTTCCAAGTGAACCAGGAACCACAGTTGAGACAAGAACGATTGATCACCGGCAACCATGATGGGAGGGAACCTCCCTTATATAAGATCAGTCTGTAAGTCCTGATTGCCAATCCTCATTGAATGGTTCAGTACTGTTTGTAACCACCAGAGGGAGCTTCTGCTCAGAATTCATTTCTAACACATTCACAACAGTACCCCCCCTTGAGGAGGGGTCACCGAACCCTCATTTGGGCAACATGGTCGGTCCGGATGAGCTCTGTGATACGCACGGATCAGTCTCCTAGCATGGATGTCCGAAGCAAACACCCAAGAATTGTCCTCCTGACCATAACCTCTCCACTTAACCAAATACTGGAGTTTCCGTCTAGAAAAACGAGAATCCAATATTTTCTCAACCACATACTCCAGATTGCCCTCAACCAAAACAGGGTCAGGAGGCGCAGCCATAGGAACCACTGGCTCGACAAACCTCTTCAATAAGGACTTGTGGAACACGTTATGGATCTTAAATGTCCCTGGAAGAAGTAATCGAAAGGAAACAGGATTAAGAATCTCCATGATCTTATAACGTCCAATGAACCTAGGCTTAAACTTAGAAGATGCAACTCTCATAGGGATATTTCTTGAGGACAACCAGACCAAGTCCCCCACTTCAAACCGAGGACCATCAGTCCTATGCCGGATGGCAAACCGCTGGGCCCTCTCCTGAGAGAGGGACAACCTCTCCACTACCTGGTCCCAAATCTGCTGCATACGCTCCACAACAGAGTCAACACCCGGACAGACAGAAGCCTCCGTCTGTCCCGAAGAAAATCGAGGTTGAAACCCAAAATTGCAGAAAAATGGAGACATCAAAGTGGCAGAGCTAGCCCTATTATTAAGAGCAAACTCAGCCAAAGGCAAAAAAGAGACCCAGTCATCTTGATCAGCAGACACAAAGCATCTCAGATAAGTCTCCAATGTCTGGTTTGTTCTCTCAGTTTGTCCATTGGTCTGAGGATGAAAAGCCGAGGAGAAAGACAATTGAACACCAAGTTTAGAACAAAAAGTCCTCCAAAATCTGGAAACAAACTGGACTCCTCTGTCAGACACAATGTTCTCAGGAATGCCGTGTAACCGAACCACGTGCTGAAGGAACAAAGGCACCAATTCGGAGGAGGAAGGCAACTTAGGTAATGGCACAAGATGTATCATTTTGGAAAACCTATCACAAATCACCCAGATAACGGTCATTCTCTGAGAAACAGGGAGGTCGGAAATGAAATCCATAGAGATATGCGTCCATGGTCTCTTGGGCACAGGCAATGGCATCAACAAACCACTAGAGCGAGAGCAAGGCTTGGAGCGAGAGCAAGTCCCGCAGGACTGCACAAATTCCCTGACGTCACGAGACAAAGTAGGCCACCAAAAGGACCGACTAACCAAGTCTCTGGTACCAAAAATTCCGGGATGACCGGCCAACGCGGAACAATGAATCTCAGACATCACATCTTTTTCCACCGGTCTGGGACAAACAATTTCCCAATAGGGCAGCGCTCAGGTTTATCCTCCTGACACCCTTCCAGAGCCAGTCTCAAATTGGGCGAGATGGCGGAAAGAACTACACCCTCTTTCAAAATAACAGCAGGATCAGATAACTCAGGAGAGTCCGCAAGGAAACTCCTCGAGAGGGCATCCGCCTTAACATTCTTAGTGCCAGGAAGAAAGGAAACCACAAAATTAAAACGTGTGAAAAACAAGGACCACCTGGCCTGTCTAGGATTAAGTCGCTTGGCTGATTCCAGATAAATCAGATTCTTATGGTCCGTGAGGACCACCACCTGATGTTTGGCTCCCTCCAGCCAATGTCTCCACTCTTCAAAAGCCCACTTTATGGCCAATAACTCCCGATTACCCACGTCATAATTACGTTCAGTTGGAGAAAATTTTCTAGAGAAAAAGGCACAATGGTTACTTTTAGAGGTCTCTGGATCTCTTTGGGACAAAACGGCACCTGCCCCAATTTCAGAGGCATCAACCTCCACCTGAAATGGCAGAGAAACATCAGGCTGCCGTAGAACAGGAGCAGAAATGAATCTCTGCTTAAGTTCCTGAAACGCAGAGACTGCCTCAGGAGGCCAATTCACCACATCAGAACCCTTTTTGGTCAAATCAGTCAATGGTTTAACAATAACAGAGAAATTACCAATAAATGTATGATAAAAATTGGCAAAACCCAAGAATCTCTGAAGAACCTTTAATGAAGTAGGTTGGACCCAATCACAGATGGCCTGAACCTTGACCGGGTCCATTTCAATAACAGACGGGGTCAAAATGAATCCCAGAAATGAGATCCTCTGTACGCCAAAAAGACACTTTGATCCCTTCACATACAGAGCATTCTCTCTCAAAATCTGGAACACAGTCCGAACATGTTTCACATGAGAGTCCCAGTCATTGGAAAAAATCAAGATATCATCCAAATAAACAATCAGAAATTTATCCACAAAATCCCTGAAAATGTCATTCATGAAGGACTGGAAGACGGAAGGAGCATTAGTGAGCCCAAAGGGCATCACTAGGTACTCAGAATGCCCCTCTGGGTATTAAATGCAGTCTTCCATTTATCCCCATGCTTAATGCGAATAAGGTTATACGCCCCCCTGAGGTCAAGCTTGGTAAACCAAGTAGCACTTTTCACCCTGGAAAACAGGTCAGAAATCAAGGGTAACGGATTTTGATATTTCACAGTGATATTGTTCAAGAGACGATAATCAATACACGGCCTTAATGAACCATCCTTTTTGGCCACAAAGAAAAAACCGGCACCCAAGGGTGAAGAGGATGGTCTGATATGACCCTTCTCCAATGACTCCTTGATATAAGACCGCATAGCGTCATGTTCAGGTACAGACAAGTTAAAAAGGCGACCTTTAGGGAATTTACTACCAGGCACTAATTCAATAGCGCAGTCATAGCTCCTATGGGGGGGCAAGGATGCAGATTTATTTTTGCTAAACACATCAGAAAAATCAGTCAAAAATTCAGGAACATCCTGAGCCTGGGGAGAGGCAGAAAAAACAGGAGTGTTGGCATTAACACATTGGCAGCCCCAACTAGTTACAGACACAGATTTCCAATCCAAAACAGGATTATGAGACTGTAACCAAGGGAAACCTAGTACAA
This sequence comes from Oophaga sylvatica, assembly GCA_033576555.1. Classification (NCBI taxonomy): domain Eukaryota; kingdom Metazoa; phylum Chordata; class Amphibia; order Anura; family Dendrobatidae; genus Oophaga; species Oophaga sylvatica. Next base: position 19,690 of record JARQOD010005955.1, on the reverse strand, counting down.
TAATGTCATGCAGATTATACAGCACCAAAAATTTGCAACTCTCCTGATGATCAGGTTCAACCCTCATTATCACCTGAGTAGAGAACTGGGGTTTATGCTCAGCCAAAGAGGTAGAATCAATCCCCAGTAGGGGAATAGACTTCCATAGGGGTATCAAGGGAAACCCACAACGTTTCGCAAAATCAAAATCCATCAGGTTAATAGCTGCTCCCGAATCAACAAAAGCCTGAGCAGAAAATGTGGACAGGGAGAAAATCAGGTAACAGTCAACAGAAATTTAGTCTGAACACTACCCAAGACAACTGAGCGTGCAAAACGTCTTCCCCGCTTAGGGCAGACTGAAATAGCATGAGAGGCGTCACCACAGTAGAAACATAACCCATTGCGTTTTCGAAACTCATGACGCTGTGCCCCAGAAGCCACTCTATCACACTGCATGGGTTCGGAAGCTGGTTCACAAGGCAACACTATTCCACGCATACCTCTACGCTCACGCAAACGTCTGTCAATTTGAATCGCTAATGACATAGAATCATTGAGACCAGAGGGAGCAGGGAAACCCACCATAACATCTTTTACTTTCTCTGACAGACCCTTCCGAAAAAGGGCTGCCAAAGCATCATCATTCCATTTGGTCAGGACTGCCCACTTTCGGAATTTCTGACAGTACAACTCAGCGTCCTCAAGCCCCTGATTTAATGCCAACAAGGTTTTTTCAGCTTGATCAGTGACATTAGGTTCATCGTACAATAACCCCAGAGCCAGAAAAAATGCATCAACATTACTCAAAACAGGGTCCCCAGGTGTCAGGGAAAAAGCCCAATCCTGAGGATCGCCGCGCAGGAGAGAGATGACAATTGGAACCTGCTGTGCTGCGTTCCTTGAGGACTTAGGTTTTAAGGCAAAAAACAACTTACAGTTATTTTTGAAATTCAGAAATTTAGCTCGATCCCCCCAAAATAAACCTGGCATGGGGATCCTAGGTTCCACAACCGGCAACCCTGCAAGATAGGTAGCAATACTCCGAACTTCAGTGGCAAGCTGATCCACACGGCCAGACAACTGTGCAAACTCCATTGAGAGAAAAAATAAAAAAAAAAAATCCTCCTCAGCACCCAGAGAAAAAGAGGGAAAAAATGCAACAAACAGAAAAAAAAAATTTTTCTGACAACTTTCTCTTTTCTGCTTCCTTTTACTATTTTTCCCTTCTGTTGAGTACCATATAATTTTCAGTTTGGCCGGTGATACTGTTAAGATTTGGTAGCTGAGGAGAGCAGGCAAAAACGGCAATACACCAGAGAGGTTGGAATCTACTGGATTGCAGTACCCTGACTAACCACCACAACTAAAAGCAGCCGTGGAGCGTTCCTACGTTGGTCCTAGACGCCTCGTCACAGCCTGAGAGGTTAACTACACCTAAAGATAGAAAGAGGAAAGCTATCTGCCCCGGAGCAGATCCCAAAGAACATAGGAAGCCCCCAAACATGTAATGGCGGTTAGACAAGAGGAAATACAGACACAGACAGAAAATAGTATGAGCAAACGTTGGGGCCCAATCTTCCTAGACAGAAAAGGATAGGAAGGAAACTTACTGCAATCCAAAAAGCCCTAAAAAACACCAACTCTACTAATTGCAAAAACACCTGAGATCACACGACCTCTACCACCTAAATTAGTTCTCTGGTGTAACAAAACTAAGCCGCAGCCACTGAAAAAACTGGAAAAGGCAAATGAACAAATAACAGTGGCTCCAGAAGAACTGAGAGGAGCCCAAGCCCCCCGGGGGGGGGGAAGACCTGGCTAACCTCACAGAAATGCAGAGAAATATGCAAATGGTAAGCACAAAAACAAAAAACAGAAAATATCTTATCTGAGAGCAGGAGAAGAGGCAAGACTCAGCAAGCTTCCAAGTGAACCAGGAACCACAGTTGAGACAAGAACGATTGATCACCGGCAACCATGATGGGAGGGAACCTCCCTTATATAAGACCAGTCTGTAAGTCCTGATTGCCAATCCTCATTGAATGGTTCAGTACTGTTTGTAACCACCAGAGGGAGCTTCTGCTCAGAATTCATTTCTAACACATTCACAACAGTACCCCCCCCTTGAGGAGGGGTCACCGAACCCTTATTTGGGCAACCAGGTCGGTCCGGATGAGCTCTTTTATACGCACGGATCAGTCTCCTAGCATGGATGTCCGAAGCAAACACCCAAGAATTGTCCTCCTGACCATAACCTCTCCACTTAACCAAATACTGGAGTTTCCGTCTAGAAAAACGAGAATCCAATATTTTCTCAACCACATACTCCAGATTGCCCTCAACCAAAACAGGGTCAGGAGGCACAGCAGCAGGAACCACTGGCTCAACACACCTCTTCAACAACGACTTGTGGAACACGTTATGGATCTTAAATGTCCCTGGAAGAAGTAATCGAAAGGAAACAGGATTAAGAATCTCCATGATCTTATAACGTCCAATGAACCTAGGCTTAAACTTAGGAGATGCAACTCTCATAGGGATATTTCTTGAGGACAACCAGACCAAGTCCCCCACTTCAAACCGAGGACCATCAGTCCTATGCCGGTTGGCAAACCGCTGGGCCCTCTCCTGAGAGAGGGACAACCTCTCCACTACCTGGTCCCAAATCTGCTGCATACGCTCCACAACAGAGTCAACACCCGGACAGACAGAAGCCTCCGTCTGTCCCGAAGAAAATCGAGGTTGAAACCCAAAATTGCAGAAAAATGGAGACATCAAAGTGGCAGAGCTAGCCCTATTATTAAGAGCAAACTCAGCCAAAGGCAAAAAAGAGACCCAGTCATCTTGATCAGCAGACACAAAGCATCTCAGATAAGTCTCCAATGTCTGGTTTGTTCTCTCAGTTTGTCCATTGGTCTGAGGATGAAAAGCCGAGGAGAAAGACAATTGAACACCAAGTTTAGAACAAAAAGTCCTCCAAAATCTGGAAACAAACTGGACTCCTCTGTCAGACACAATGTTCTCAGGAATGCCGTGTAACCGAACCACGTGCTGAAGGAACAAAGGCACCAATTCGGAGGAGGAAGGCAACTTAGGTAATGGCACAAGATGTATCATTTTGGAAAACCTATCACAAATCACCCAGATAACGGTCATTCTCTGAGAAACAGGGAGGTCGGAAATGAAATCCATAGAGATATGCGTCCATGGTCTCTTGGGCACAGGCAATGGCATCAACAAACCACTAGAGCGAGAGCAAGGCTTGGAGCGAGAGCAAGTCCCGCAGGACTGCACAAATTCCCTGACGTCACGAGACAAAGTAGGCCACCAAAAGGACCGACTAACCAAGTCTCTGGTACCAAAAATTCCGGGATGACCGGCCAACGCGGAACAATGAATCTCAGACATCACACTCTTTTTCCACCGGTCTGGGACAAACAATTTCCCAATAGGGCAGCGCTCGGGTTTATCCTCCTGACACCCTTCCAGAGCCAGTCTCAAATTGAGCGAGATGGCGGAAAGAACTACACCCTCTTTCAAAATAACAGCAGGATCAGATAACTCAGGAGAGTCCGCAAGGAAACTCCTCGAGAGGGCATCCGCCTTAACATTCTTAGTGCCAGGAAGAAAGGAAACCACAAAATTAAAACGTGTGAAAAACAAGGACCACCTGGCCTGTCTAGGATTAAGTCGCTTGGCTGATTCCAGATAAACCAGATTCTTATGGTCCGTGAGGACCACCACCTGATGTTTGGCTCCCTCCAGCCAATGTCTCCACTCTTCAAAAGCCCACTTCATGGCCAATAACTCCCGATTACCCACGTCATAATTACGTTCAGTTGGAGAAAATTTTCTAGAGAAAAAGGCACAAGGGTTACTTTTAGAGGTCTCTGGATCTCTTTGGGACAAAACGGCACCTGCCCCAATTTCAGAGGCATCAACCTCCACCTGAAATGGCAGAGAAACATCAGGCTGCCGTAGAACAGGAGCAGAAGTGAATCTCTGCTTAAGTTCCTGAAACGCAGAGACTGCCTCAGGAGGCCAATTCACCACATCAGAACCCTTTTTGGTCAAATCAGTCAATGGTTTAACAATAACAGAGAAATTACCAATAAATGTATGATAAAAATTGGCAAAACCCAAGAATCTCTGAAGAACCTTTAATGAAGTAGGTTGGACCCAATCACAGATGGCCTGAACCTTGACCGGGTCCATTTCAATAACAGACGGGGTCAAAATGAATCCCAGAAATGAGATCCTCTGTACGCCAAAAAGACACTTTGATCCCTTCACATACAGAGCATTCTCTCTCAAAATCTGGAACACAGTCCGAACATGTTTCACATGAGAGTCCCAGTCATTGGAAAAAATCAAGATATCATCCAAATAAACAATCAGAAATTTATCCACAAAATCCCTGAAAATGTCATTCATGAAGGACTGGAAGACGGAAGGAGCATTAGTGAGCCCAAAGGGCATCACTAGGTACTCAGAATGCCCCTCTGGGGTATTAAACGCAGTCTTCCATTCATCCCCGTGCTTAATGCGAATAAGGTTATACGCCCCCCTGAGGTCAAGCTTGGTAAACCAAGTAGCACTTTTCACCCTGGAAAACAGGTCAGAAATCAAGGGTAACGGATTTTGATATTTCACAGTGATATTGTTCAAGAGACGATAATCAATACACGGCCTTAATGAACCATCCTTTTTGGCCACAAAGAAAAAACCGGCACCCAAGGGTGAAGAGGATGGTCTGATATGACCCTTCTCCAATGACTCCTTGATATAAGACCGCATAGCGTCATGTTCAGGTACAGACAAGTTAAAAAGGCGACCTTTAGGGAATTTACTACCAGGCACTAATTCAATAGCGCAGTCATAGCTCCTATGGGGGGGCAAGGATGCAGATTTATTTTCGCTAAACACATCAGAAAAATCAGTCAAAAATTCAGGAACATCCTGAGCCTGGGGAGAGGCAGAAAAAACAGGAGTGTTGGCATTAACACATTGGCAGCCCCAACTAGTTACAGACACAGATTTCCAATGCAAAACAGGATTATGAGACTGTAACCAAGGGAAACCTAGTACAATAATGTCATGCAGATTATACAGCACCAAAAATTTGCAACTCTCCTGATGATCAGGTTCAACCCTCATTATCACCTGAGTAGAGAACTGGGGTTTATGCTCAGCCAAAGGGGTAGAATCAATCCCCAGTAGGGGAATAGACTTCCTTAGGGGTATCAAGGGAAACCCACAACGTTTTGCAAAATCAAAATCCATCAGGTTAATAGCTGCTCCCGAATCAACAAAAGCCTGAGCAGAAAATGTGGACAGGGAGAGAATCAGGGTAACAGTCAACAGAAATTTAGTCTGAACACTACCCAAGACAACTGAGCGTGCAAAACGTCTTCCCCGCTTAGGGCAGACTGAAATAGCATGAGAGGCGTCACCACAGTAGAAACATAACCCATTGCGTTTTCGAAACTCATGACGCTGTGCCCCAGAAGCCACTCTATCACACTGCATGGGTTCGGAAGCTGGTTCACAAGGCAACACTATTCCACGCATACCTCTACGCTCACGCAAACGTCTGTCAATTTGAATCGCTAATGACATAGAATCATTGAGACCAGAGGGAGCAGGGAAACCCACCATAACATCTTTTACTTTCTCTGACAGACCCTTCCGAAAAAGGGCTGCCAAAGCATCATCATTCCATTTGGTCAGGACTGCCCACTTTCGGAATTTCTGACAGTACAACTCAGCGTCCTCAAGCCCCTGATTTAATGCCAACAAGGTTTTTTCAGCTTGATCAGTGACATTAGGTTCATCGTACAATAACCCCAGAGCCAGAAAAAATGCAACAACATTACTCAAAACAGGGTCCCCAGGTGTCAGGGAAAAAGCCCAATCCTGAGGATCGCCGCGCAGGAGAGAGATGACAATTGGAACCTGCTGTGCTGCGTTCCCTGAGGACTTAGGTTTTAAGGCAAAAAACAACTTATAGTTATTTTTGAAATTCCGAAATTTAGCTCGATCCCCCAAAAATAAATCTGGCATGGGGATCCTAGGTTCCACAACCGGCAACCCTGCAAGATAGGTAGCAATACTCCGAACTTCAGTGGCAAGCTGATCCACACGGCCAGACAACTGTGCAAACTCCATTGAGAGAAAAAATTAAAAAAAAAAAAAAATCCTCCTCAGCACCCAGAGAAAAAGAGGGAAAAAATGCAACAAACAGAAAAAAAAAAAAATTTCTGACAACTTTCTCTTTTCTGTTTCCTTTTACTATTTTTCCCTTCTGTTGAGTACCATATAATTTTCAGTTTGGCCGGTGATACTGTTAAGATTTGGTAGCTGAGGAGAGCAGGCAAAAACGGCAATACACCAGAGAGGTTGGAATCTACTGGATTGCAGTACCCTTACTAACCACCACAACTAAAGGCAGCCGTGGAGCGTTCCTACGTTGGTCCTAGACGCCTCGTCACAGCCTGAGAGGTTGACTACACCTAAAGATAGAAAGAGGAAAGCTATCTGCCCCGGAGCAGATCCCCAAAGAACATAGGAAGCCCCCAAACATGTAATGGCGGTTAGACAAGAGGAAACACAGACACAGACAGAAAATAGTATGAGCAAACATTGGGGCCCAATCTTCCTAGACAGAAAAGGATAGGAAGGAAACTTACTGCAATCCAAAAAGCCCTAAAAAATACCAACTCTACTAATTGCAAAAACACCCGGGGGGGGGGAAGACCTGGCTAACCTCACAGAAATGCAGAGAAATATGCAAATGGTAAGCACAAAAACAAAAAACAGAAAATATCTTATCTGAGAGCAGAAGAGGCAAGACTCAGCAAGCTTCCAAGTGAACCAGGAACCACAGTTGAGACAAGAACAATTGATCACCGGCAACCATGACGGGAGGGAACCTCCCTTATATAAGACCAGTCTGTAACTCCTGATTGCCAATCCTCATTGAATGGTTCAGTACTGTTTGTAACCACCAGAGGGAGCTTCTGCTCAGAATTCATTTCTAACACATTCACAACAGTCTGCGTCTATTACACCGCGTTGCAAATTATTCTGCAATCTGGACATAAGTGTCATAAAGACTGAAAACCACAAACGTATGGACCCGTAAAATATAACTTTTAATAATAAAGTTAAACAAGACCTCATAAGTCTATTATTCCAACATAAATACAGTACAAAAAAATGAGGGTCTGTAAAGGGTATACAAATCACAGTATGTATGGACTAATAAGCCCTAGGATTCCCTGCCTGTGGAGGTTGGCATCCTAATTTTCCACAGTATGGTGCCCCTAATCGTCGGCGGCTTTCCCTTAAGGCCCTAATGCACCCCTAGCAAAGTGCAGCACAGGTATCATCCTATATATCTCCCAGGTTATGTGTGGATAATAGCCTTGAAAATGCCACAAAGAGAGACAACTAATACAGTACCTTCTCACTGATACCATTTATGTACCAAGCTAGTAATGTGTGAAAAAAAATACATCAGTGCGCTTCACCCCCAATAATCAATAATGGCAAAAGATGAATGTTTTGACACTAACATCAACTCTTCTTTCCCTCATAGCAACAATTGTTAGATATGGTATAATAACCAATAACCTGTAATTGTGGCCAAATAAAAGAGGTTTTCGGTCTTGATTGCGACCTCAACTTTAGATTTTTTGTTTACATTTTTGTGTCATAAAGATGTCATTTTTGTTTTTTCCGTAACCTCATGGACGGTTTGTGCCTCGGGGTCTTCGGTCACTGAAATTAATGTCAGACTCCTGTGATAATTAGTTGCTAGGCGAGGTCCAATTAAAGGAAAACTCCTTAAGAAGGACATTACAAATTAATAAGCAGCCACTGGTTTCAAGCAATATGGGAAAGTAAAGGATCTCTGCTGCCGAAAAGCGTCACATAGTGCAATGCATCGGACAAGGTATGAAAACATTAGATATTTCATGGAAACTTAAGCGCAATCATCGTACTGTGAAGGATTTGTGGCTGATGCAGAGTACAGACGGGATCATGCAGATAAAGGCATAATGAGGAAGGTTTCTGCCAGAGACAAATTAATCGGATTAAGAGTACAGCTGGTAAAATCCCATTACAAAGCAGTAGACAGGTATATGAAGTTGCTACAGCCTCTGAAGTCCTCGAACCTCAAAGTGTCGGATCCTCCATAGGCTGCATTTGTTCATAATCCTACTATTCGGCCGCCCTTAAACAGCGCTCACAAGCAGAGACGGCTGCAGGGGCCCCGAAGTACAGGAAGACGTATTGAAAACCAGTCATGTTTACTGATGATGCCGTGCAACCCTGGATGGTCCAGATGGATGGATTAGTGGATAATTGGTGGACGACCACCATGTCCCAACAAGTCTGCGGCCTCAGAAAGCAGGGGACAGAGTCATGTTTTAGTCCGGAATCCTGGGGAGAGCTGATAGCCCCTTTGGGGTCCCTGAAGGTGTAAAAATGATCTCAGCAAAGTATATAGAGTTTCTCACTTTCTTCCATGGTACAAAAATAAGAACCTGCAATCCGTAGCAAAATCATCTTCATGCTGACAATGTCTCATCTCATGCTACAAAGAAACCTCAGAGTCATTGTCTGCTATGGGCATAAAGGCATCATTGTGTTTTGATCCTGATGAAGAGGTTTGTAAATCTTGAAACACGTTGACAATAAACTGCATTCATGCTTCACCTTCGTGTGTGATTGTGTCTTTGAACCTTGGGCAGAGTAGACTCTGAACCACCGTATTCCTCATTTATTGCAACGTATCTCAATGGTGGTCCTGCTGCAGCCTTTACATGCTTCTACAGGAATTGTGACTGTCACAACTCTATCAGCTGAGCGTATCTATAATATTTTACACCACTTGGTTATCAGATAAGACCCTATTTACACTGTTCTCCAGTTCTACCATTTGATTTATGGGCATAAAGGAGAGAGATACTCCTGGTGCAGCCACCACCCTCCCCGGACCTCAGTCCTATTGTGAACTTTTGGAGTATCCTCAGCAGAAGATCTATGAGGGTGGGAGGCCGATCACACCAGAACAGCAGTCCTGGGGGCGATTCTGACATCCGGCAAAGAAATTCAAGCAGAAACTCTCCAAAAACTCACAAGATCAATGGATGTGGGAACTGTGAAGGTGAAATCACAGAAGCTCCGATGTTACACAGAACTCAGCCTCTTAAGGTGTTTTTGATTGAGAAAACTTTTGATTTCAGTAAATGTGACCTCTTAATGTCACAAATTCCACAAAATGACAATTTTCAGTTCTTTACAACCTACAAAATGTTTGGAAATTTGCTTGTGCAGAAGAATTGGCTGCATTTTGAGTTTTTTTTAGTTTTGAAAAAAATTCTGTTCTTATTGGGAAATTTGTCGAATAAAATGTGATTTATCCTCTAATGGTTGATGAGTGAACATTATATGACTCATCGGCATCCACCATTTAGGAAAATCGGAGGAAATGCTAGTTGTGTAATACAGTGGCATGTAGAAGTTTGGGCACCCCTGGTCACAATAACTGTCGTTATGACCAGTTGAAGATGAAGTGATTTCTAAAATGCCTAACGTTAAAAGATGAGACATTTCCTATGTATTTTAGGCAAAAAAATATATATATTGGCATTTTTTACATTTTGAAAATTACAAAGAGGAAAATGGTCTGATGCAAAAGTTTAGCCATCCTTGGAGATTTGTGTGCTCAAATAACTTTGCCCAAGGTTTCAGACCTTAATTAGCTTGGTAGGGTTATGGCTTGTTCACTATCATCGTTAGGAAAGGTCAGGTGATGCAGATTTTCCAGCTTTATAAAAACCCAGCCTCCTCTAACCTTGTACCAAAACATAGAAGCCATGAGTTCTTTTAAGCAGCTGCTGAATACTCTTAAAATGAAAATGGTGGAGGCCCACAAAGCAGGAGAAGGCTATAAGAAGACAGCAAAGTGTTTTAAAGTTTCCCCTTCTTCAGTTCGAAATGTAATTAAGAAATGGCAGTTACCAAGAACAGTGGCGGTCAAGATAGGGTCTGGAAAAACAAGCTAAATTTCAGTGAGAGATGCTCATAAGATTGCTAGAGAGGCAAATCAGAACCCGCCGCTTGACTGTAAAAGACCTTCAGAAATATTTAGCTGACTCTGGAGTTGTCGTACATTGTTCTACTGTTCAGAAATACCTGCACAAATACGGCCTTCACGGAAGAGTCATCAGAAGAAAATCTCTCCTGCGTCCTCACCATAAAATTCAGGATCAGAAGTTTGCAAAAGAACATCTAAACAAGCCTGATGAAATCTGGAAACAAGTCCTGTGGACCAATGAGGATAAAATAGAACTCTTTGGCCACAATGATCAAAGGTATTTGTGGAGAAAAAAGAGAACAGAATTTCAGGAAAAGAATATCTTGCCAACAATTAAGCATGGAAGTGGATCAATCAAGCTCTGGGGTTGTGCTGCAGCCAATGGCACAGGGAAGATTTCACGGGTAGAGGGAAGAATGGATTCATTGATATTACAACACATTCTTGATGGAAAAATAAAATCATCTAAAAAAGCTGAAGGTGAAAAGAGGATGCCTTCTACAAATGGATAATGATCCTAAACACACGTCAAAATCCACAATAGATGACCTCAAAAGGCGCAAGCTGAAGGTTTTACAATGACGCTCACAGTTCCCTGATCTGAACATCATTGAAAATCTATGGTAGACCTAAAAATAGAAGTGCATGCAAGATGACCCAGGAAACTCACAGAATTGGAAGAATCCTAAGAGAAGAATGGATGAAAATTGCTCAAACAAGAATTGAAAGAGTCTTGCCTGGCTACAAAAAGCGTTTACAAGCAGTGAAGCTTCAAAAGTGGGTGCTACTAAGTTCTAATCATGTAGGGTGCCCACACTTTTGCGTTGGCCTATTTTCCTTTTTGTAATTTTTAAAATGTTAAAAATGACTCTTTTTTTTGCCTAACATACAAAGGCCTTTTAGAGATCATTTAATCTTTAAGTTGCTTAACTGTTCATAACAGTAATTTTAACCAGGGGTGTTGAAACTTTTACATGTCACTGTAATTTGGAACGCGGGGTAAGGAGAACATGGAGACATGTTTTATTTGAAAATCAACATTGCCTTCAGGAGCAGCGCTATTCCGTTTACAAATAATTTTTATTAACTTCCTGAAGAAGATATATGACTCTTTTAGTAAAAGAGCCATACCATTTGCCTCTCATTTCTGGGATTACGCGAGCTAATATTTTTTTGAAGCTGGATTGCACAAAGTTTACAACTTGATCCACATCAAGGAGGAGGAGTAGAAGACATACCTGTGATGATCACTACAAACATCTTGTTATGCCCTATGGACTTTGCAACGCTCCTGCCATTTTCTGCCATTGCAGGAATGAGATTTCAGAAATCTCTTGACTCAGTATTTTCTCAGAAGACCTGGAGTCTCACTGTCAGAACATTCGCTCCGTTCTACACAGGCTGCATCAAAACAATAAAACAACCTGAGTGCCAAAAATGTCTTTTTGAGAATCAAAATGTGATTATTTCCTCGAGAAACTTGCAGCTTTACCGGGAGGTTTCAGCAATTGTAGACTGGCAACAAACCCCATGGACTAAGAGCTCTTCACGGTTTTCTTGGCTTCGTCCACTATTTCTGGTAGTTGATCAAGAACTATTCACAAACTGTGTAGCCTCTTACGTACTAATGCAGAAGGGAACAAATTCACTGAAGTGGCCGGACTCTGCAATTCAAGCCTTTAGTCTTCTCAAATCTCATTTCTCCACTTCTACATTATCCTGAGGTCAACAAGCTATTTTATTTCTCGGATGATGCCCCTTTCATTGGGGGTAGGAGCAGTTCTATCACAGTTTTCCCATGAAATTAGGAACTTTGACTGCACTTTTTCTCAAAGGAATATTCTCCTTAGTTGAAGTATCCCATCAGATACTAGGAACTACTTACCATTAAGATAGCCTAGGAAGAATGGCACCAACTTCAGGAAGGAGTTAAGTTTTCTGTGACAATAATTACTCACCATAAAAATCTGGAAAATCTTCAGTCTGCTCTCAGATTGAATCCTTGTCAGGCACCATGGTTGCTCTTTTCTAGGTTTGACTTTGTTCTCACATAATGTCCTACTGGAAAAGACTGCAGGGCTGATCCGCTTTAGATTCTTTGATCCATTTAAAGGGAGTCTGTCAGCACAGAATGGCTGCTGAAACCAAGCACATCTCCGGCCTTCTCGGGGTCTATAAAGCCAGAGATGTCAAAGAAGAAGAGTAGAGGGATGGGAGGAAAACAAGTAGCTAACAAGATGCACTGAAATATTTGGCTGTGCCAAGGATGCGCTGAGCCACATAGCAGGAAATCACATGCAACTCTGTGATTTAAATAGATCTCCACTTGTCATACCTGCGGGAAAAAAATAGAATATGGAAGCAATCCCTGTGTCAGTAGCTGGGAGAATCAATGTCAATAAAATAATAGTCCTCCCCAAATTCCTGTACGCTCTGAAACAATCAGCCCACAGCCTGTACGCTCTGAAACAATCCCCCCCACAGAAGGTCTTAGCCATTATCAACCGCCATTTAGCATCCTTCATATGGGGTTCATACAGACACAAACAGACTGAGCACTCTTCAGAGGACCAGGGACGAGACACGTGTGGCATGCCTAGACTACTTCTTATATTACCCAGCTAACCAACTTCGCTTTCTACAACACTGGATAGCAGATAATCATTTGCTAAATTCTGAACACCATCTTGAGCACTGTTTGAGTCTTCAGAGTCTATTCGGGGGTCTTGGAGGTACCAGTACAATACTCAACCTTCTTCTTGACAATTCACAGACTTGCAGGTCAAGTGTGGAGAGCCAGCAAAAGATCTTTCAATTCAAGGACACAGTAGCCGAGTCCCCCTTATGGCATAACGATGCTCTCCCCAAATTGCTACACTCCCAAGATGCTCAGTTTTGGTGGAACTTAGGGGTGAAGACTCTGGCACAGATATATATCCAATGTTGCTTTATTTAGGTATCTGCAACAAAGACATGTCTTAAATATTCAGTTCCCAGACATTGGAAATTCTCTCATAATGCAGGGGGGGGTTGGAATTCTAAGGAGTGGATCTCCTCATTACACACCCAGTTACTAAGCAGGAGATGCTCCTCTTCGCCATTGTTGGTTGAGGCCAAATGGAGGACAGTGATAGCCTCCCTATCAGAGGAGGATTGGAGTGAGGCCTTGACCTCCCCTCAATATGTTTCACTGGCAATTAATAACAAGCTAATCCAAATGTATATAGTCCATCAATGCTACGGACACCTAGCAGGTTATATACAATTGGTAGATCCACCACTGCAGATTGCCATAGGTGTGTGGAAGAGGTGGCAGATTTTATACACCTGATGTTGTATCGCCCTCCTATTACAGACTTTTGGAAACAGGTCACAGCTATCCTCATCGAGATTATACAACCTCCTGTACCAATCTTTGTTTATGAGGAATCCTTGATGAGGTGACCTGGCCTCACCTTGCAACTTTCTCAGGGAAATTTGTTTTTGGCTCGCAAGGCTATCGCCATGAGTTGAATGGATAGAGGACCCCCGCGAATTTCACACTGGGTCAATATAGTAAATATGGAAGCTTCTTTCGAGAGGGTGGTATATAAGAATAAGCACTGTCTGGAATAATATAAGGTATGGAAGCCACGGTCTGATTCCCGTTTGACACACATTAGTCCACAGGTTTTGAGTATTCTCTCATAATAAAGTATGTGATATTTGGTGCCTGACGTGGGCATCTTATGATTTTGGTTAAGATATTAGACACATGGTATGCTAAGGACAGGGTTAACTTTGCCAAACAGCATTAATGAGCAATGAGAAGTACTGTTTGTTCTTTTATTTTATGATATCACCTTGCTATGTTGTATAATCTTTCATAAAACGAGTTTAAAAAAAGGATGCACCGAGCGCCTGTGCTTTGTTTGAACACTAGTTCTGTGCAGACAGACTCCTTTTAAGACCTCAGAAGAACCTCTTTATCTTGACAAAGAACCGGCCGGAACAGATTTCACCAACTGTCTTTACATATCTTAATCCTCCTCCCAAAGGCTGATCCTTTCTCTACAAAACTCGCTGTCATGGGCTTACTCCTTATTTCTTTCTGGTCATCCAGGAGACAACTGAAGAGCTTCTCTTGTTTTCATTGGCCTGGAAACCAGACATTAAAGAGCTCTTCACACCATGTTCACTTCAAGCACAATTTGAGTCTGTCTTGCAGTTCCTCTCTTTTCTTTATATCTACTACCCATTCCTCAAGAGCCCTTGTCAAAAATATCCATGGATTTTGTCACAGACCTTCCAGTTGCCAATGATTCTCCTTGATAGGAGTTGTGTTGGACCAATTCTACAAGATGGCATGCATCTTACCATTATCTTATTTGCCTTCTGCCACACAATTTGCCCAAGTCTTCTTTAAGATGACGATATTCTGAGTTTTGGAATTCAATTGCTTTCCAAAATTCTGGAGAGCCCTATTCAAGATTCTTGAGAGTTCAATGGATTTTTCTTCTCTTTACCATCAAAATAATGATCAAATTGAGAGGATTAATCAATTCATGAAGCAATGTCATAGACAGGACCAGTGCCTTGTATAATCCCCTTGAGGTGAGGACCCTCTACTGTTATGTTTAGGTAGCTGAGGAGAAATAGCAAAAACGGTAATACACCAGAGAGGCTGAAACATATTGGATTGCAGTAACCTGAACTAACCACACAACTAGAGGTAGCCGTGGAGCGTTCCTACGTTGATCCTAGACGCCTCGTCACAGCCTGAGAGATAACTACACCTAAAGGCAGAAAGATGAAAGCTATCTGCCCCGGAGCAGATCCCAAAGAAAATAGGAAGCCCCCAAACATGTAATGGCGGTTAGACAAGAAGAAAGCACGGACACAGACAGAAAATAGAATGAGCAAATGCTGGGGCCCAATCTGTCTAGACAGAAAAGTACAGGAAAGAATTCTGACTGCAATCCAACAAAAAACTCTAAAAAATACCAACACTTCTGATTTCCAAAAAACCTGAGATCACACGATCTCATCCACCTAAATCAGATCTCTGGTGTAACAAAACCAAGCCGCAGCCACTGAAAAAACAGCAAAAAGCAAATGAACAAATAACAGTGGCTACAGATAAACTGAGAGGAGCACAGGCCCCAGGAGGGGACCCGGCTGACCTCCACAAAAGTGCAGAAAACTATGCAAAAAGCAAGCACAAAAAGAAAAGCAGAAAATATCTTATCTGAAAGCAGCAGATGCAGGCAAGACTCCAGCAAACTTCCAAATGAACCAGGAACCACAATTGAGACAAGAACAATTGATCACCGGCAACCATCATGGGAGGGATCCTCCCTTATATCAGTCCAGTCAGTGATCCCAGATTGCCATTCCTCGCTGGAAGGTTCAGTACTGTCTGTAACCACCAGAGGGAGCCTCTGCTCAGAAACTATCTCTAGCACATTCACAACACTCTACCCATCAGTGTTAACAATGGGCTATGTAAGTGATAAAATCACTTCATCCAACACACTGTGAAAGAAGGGGGTTCCCATTACTGATGCCCGGTTTCCTAGTACAAAATCATTAGAGGTAGCAGATAACACTCCCGAGCAACAGGAAAGTCAGCAACCAAAGAAGCGTCTTACAGCCAGAAAGATTTCCTTAAAACAGCAGAAGAACACATAGAAGAGGTCCAGGAGACCCGGGGACAGGTAGCTGACAGAAATCTGGAGTCACTAGACGCTGCAGCACTAGAAGCAGCTGGTCTACAGGAGATGTACCGCAGCCAGGTTACTGTGCACACACAATCTACTAGTCCAATCACAGATTCAATAGCAAAGCTCGGGTGTGTGTCTTTAATAGACCCAGGAAGTTCATCACATGGAAACACCCCAGGCCACCTGAAGGTCATCTCAAAAGTAAAATTCACTTTGTGGAGAAGGTTTGTCAAGACATCAATGACATCTGGACTATTGTCAGTCTAATCTGTCAGCCACTGCGTGAAAAACTAAAATTAAATGTGGATAATCATTGACATCCTTCTCCATGCATCGCTCTTAGGGATAACATTTGACACACTTTGCCACAAGGTCCAACTACCAGTTCCACTAGCTACAAATAGCAACTTAAACTCAAAGACATGCTCCTAAAAACACCTTAGCTGATTATAAAACTTGGTTCTGCTGACAAAACAGTTGTCCCACATTTGTGTATATTATAGCAGGAAGCATAAATTTTACTGGAATAAAAGGTAAAATGTGGAGGAGCATGTAGGAACTATGCGGCAAAGCTGAAAGAACACCAGCAGGGCTAGAATGACAGAGACTTTCAAAGACTGGTGGTACAATGTCTGTCTAGCGCCATCAAATCCCTATATGACAGACAAATGTGCCAATAGATGTGGTATATTACAAACAAGCTCCCGCTCGTCAAGATAGGAATCGCTACAGATGCTTCTCACAAAATTAGAATATCATCAAAAAGTTAATTTATTTCAGTTATTCACTACAAAAAGTGAATCATATATTATATAGAGTCATCACACACAGAGTGATCTATTTCAAGTGTTTATTTCTGTTAATGTTGATGATTATGGCTTACAGCCAATGAAAAGGCAAAAGTCATTATCTCAGTAAATTAGAAAAATTAACAAGTCTGTTTCAGTAGCTCCACAATTATGGGGAAGACTGCTGACCTGACAGATGTCCAGAAGGCAGTCATTGACACACTCCACAAGGAGGGTAAGCCACAAAAGGTCATTGCTAAAGAAGCTGGCTGTTCAGAGTGCTGTATCCAAGCATATTAATGGAAAGTTGAGTGGAAGGAAGAGTGTGGTAGAAAAAGAGTGCACAAGCAACTGGGATAACCGCAGCCTTGAAATGATTGTTAAGAAAAGGCCATTCAAAAATTTGGGGGAGATTCACAAGGAGTGGACTGCTGCTGGAGTCATTGCTTCAAGAGCCACCACACAGATGTTTCCAGGACATGGGCTACAAGTGTCGCATTCCTTGTGTCAAGCCACTCATGACCAATAGACAACGCCAGAAGTGTCTTACCTGGGCCAAGAAGAAAAAGAACTGGACTGTTACTCAGTGGTCCGAGGTGTTGTTTTCAGATGAAAGTAAATTTTGTATTTCATTTGGAAATCAAGGTCCCAGAGTCTGGAGGAAGAGTGGAGAGACCACAATCCAAGCTGCTTGATGTCTAGTGTGAAGTTTCCACAATCAGTGATGGTTTGGGGAGCCATGTCATCTGCAGGTGTAGGTCTACTGTGTTTTATTAACAACCTAAAATCCAGATCCATGTTATGCAGTGGTGAAAACAATCACCTGATTACTGCACATACCTCCAAGTGCAAATATGACAAAGAACAGGAGAAAAAGACTGGAGTTTTATAAACAAATTATCAAAAGGTTTTATTGAACAAATATTGCTGACAAAAACATAGCATAAAAACGTATAACTAGATGTGTGTTTAAAAAAGACACCAAAAAGTTGTGGACACCCACATCACCTTAACATGGTATGCACATTGTAATGTTAATAGATCACAAATAGGTGAGAGCATATAAAGTACCAAAGTATTGTTAAAGTCATATATCCTGAATAACAGGTCTCTGCCATAATAAAAGACCGCAGTACTGTGCCCACGATCTCAGGCCAATGTGTCCATACATAGCCTCACTAACCATACATGGTCATATACTATGGCAAGATCAGGAACAAAAAACCTCACCTAAATGCAGGATGTCACACAAATATGCCCCAACGTACGTTTCGCTTCTTGTATGTCTCGCTTTCTCAAGGGGAAGTGTGAGATTGCAAGCACTGAAGGACCTTAAGTATCCATAGTGATTGGTCATGTGACCATCACATGCTGACCCACATGAACGCTGCATTTGACGGCGCATGTGTGCAACGTCATCAGCCCGACCCACGTGACCCGGGCCCGCCCAGCCACGCCCAGAACGGACGCTCAATGCAGAGCATCAGTCGTGCGCCGGCGAAAGGCTGTGCCGGATATCATGGGGCTATGCATAACAGGTGACTATGCCACTGCAGTATTAACCAATGGTATGCATCATGAAGATAAAACATTCATTACAAATACAATTTCCCATCAATGTGTATCTTCAGCGTCCCAAATTCGTCTGTGATCTTTTCATTCCAAGTGGAAATTCATATTTTATTTCCTATATCACCAGATAGTTTCTGCCATTCATAGTAAGCCAAGCATATGAAGGAAATTAGTTCTTTTTTTCTCCACATGGTCCCGCAGCACATGTATTTAGAAATGAAAACTATATATAGAAAAACGTAAAATAATTAAAAACATATATACAACAACACACAGAAACTTTAAAAGGTGATGCAAAAACAAAAGAACAAACATAGGAACGAATGGCGGATAATCCTGCTTTTTTTTTTAAGAGATCAGGGATTCTATACCAGACGATAATGATCATTATTATCTGTAAATATTTTTTTAACTTCTTAATCCCTATCTCACAAAAATGGTGCGAAATTTAGAGCCTCGTTTAATCCTGCGGGTCGGACTGTATCCAATGTAACTATCCACTTTAATTCCCATTGTGCTAGGAGTTTTTTCACATTACCCCCTCTAATGCCCGAATGCACAACCTCAATCCCCCTCACCTTGAATGAAGTAGGATCACAACTTGTGTTCCATCCTAAAGTGACGGGGAATTGTCTTGAGGTTTGACACATCATTTATTGTGCTGGCTGCCTGAATATCCCGTACGTGTTCGCGAACACGTATTCTCAGTTCGCGTGATGTTAACCCAATATAGATCAGAGGACAACTACATGTGGCATAATAAATCACGTTGCTTGTGCTACATGAAATATACTCTCTGATGTCGTAGTTCCTAGTGCCATCACTTGAGCTAAACGAAGAACTACGAATGATGTTAGCACAAGCAACGCAATGTCCACAATTAAAGCAACCCACATTGCGTTTTATTGACCCAAAAGGGTTTTTACTGGGTGCTATGTAGTGACTCTGAACGAGCATATCCTTTAAATTCTTAGATCTTCTGGGGGTCATCAGGGTCGATCAGTAAGAGCGGATCCCAGAGCGGGCTCAGTCATCAATACGGACCAATGTTTAGTCAAAATTCTCCTCATATTCTCCCACTCATGGTTGAAAACCGAAATAAAACGTAATTTATTGTCTTCCTTCTTCCGGCTACCACTCTGATAGAGCAAAAGGTCACGGGAAGTTCCCTTAACTCTATTGTATCCTTTTTTAATGCTCCTTTTACTGTAGCCCCGTTGCCTGAAGCGTTCTTTTAAATCACGGGCTTGTATCTCAAATTTAGAACCTGTTGAGCATATCCGACGCACCTCAAGAATTGTCCGACCGGGACGGCTCCGATCGTGGCATGGCTGTGTGCTGACTTTGCATGTAGCAACGCATTTACTGACGTTGTTTTACGAAATACATCAGTCTGGATGGAACTATCGTGCCCCACTTCCAGACTTATGTCCAAAAAATCAATTTTTGTCATATCATATCTATACGTAAGCTTGATGTTAAATGCATTATTATTTAATACAGCCATGAATTCCTCCAGCTGCTGCACCGTCCCCGCC
>JARQOD010005954.1:0-45384 GCA_033576555.1 Oophaga sylvatica | reverse complement strand
CCTGATTTTTTTCTCTCGTCCAGCAAAAGCCTGTGCCAACACCCGTCTGGTTTTTATCAAAAAAAGGGGCCCAATCAAAAAATTTTTGTTTTCCCGGGGGTCTTGGAACTTCCCACAGACCGGTCTTGTGGGACTCTGCAGTGGGCGGGGTTTTGTCCTTCAGCTTTTTTGGGGCCCCTTTTTTTGATTGCTAAAAAAATTTTGGGGTTTGCTCCCGGGCATACCACTAACTCTGTGGATGCTTAATTTTTCTTCAAAATTGCCCCAAAATCACACCTGCTTTTTTTCCCCTTTTGGGCCCAAGTCAACCCAGGTTGTTACGTTTCTGTTCGCTTTTTTTGGCAAAATGGGCGGGGGTTTTTTCCCCGGGTCTCACAAAACTGATCCCCGGGTTTGGGAATAAAGGGCTCGGGGGAGGGTCCCTTCCCTGCCCCTCCCTTTTTTGGGCTTTGTGTTTTTTTCCCCTTATTGGGCAGATGTGTGACGTTGCATTTCATCTTCATAATAAAAAGGGACAGGGGATTTGGTGCATCCAGGGGTGAGATTTGGGCTTTAAATTTGTCTTGTGGGGGGTTTTCCCCATTTCCCTTTGGGCTGAGGCTGGGGGGGATCAGTGTCGGTTCCTGCTAGACCCTGTACATACCACCCCCCCAAAAACCCCTACAGTGGATGTTTGTCGGGGGGTAATGTAGCGTTTTGTGTGGGGAGATTTGCACTTTTTCCCCTGATTAAGGGACTAGGGGAGGGGGGGGGCACCGAATGCACACAACCCCCCGTACCAGGGATTCTGTTGGAACAGATGAACTGCCCAAAAATTTTCCCCTTTCCCCCAGGGGGGGGTGGGATGGTTAGCATTTTTTCCTTTTTTGAACCCCAAAAAACCCAATTCCGGTTTGTTCACATATTTTTCGGGATTTCCCCAAACAGAAAATTTACTGCCACTTTTTACCATGCTTTCACACCCAGAAATTTTTTAACTACTGTTTCCCCCTTTTTATTTTTTTACACCGCCTTTCCCGCATTTGGGAGCCCTGCCCTTTTTTTGGGGTTTAAACCATTTTTAGACTGCCCTTTTTTTTTTTTCTACTTTCTTTCTTTTCCAACTAGGGGGGGGGTTTTTTTCTCTCCGGAAATTAAGACTCTCCTGTTTCCCCCTCTTTTTCCCCCTTTTTTTAAAAAAAAAAAAAATTATTTTTCGCCAATGCCCCCGGGGGGGGTCTCAGACCACTCCCGAGTTTGTGTCTGCTCTCTCCCCCAGCCGAAATTTTCCCTTATTATGGCCTTTTTTCAAAAGGGGTTTTAAAAAAAAAAAAAAGGGTGGGGGAAAAAAACCTCAAAATAAATTGCTTAGAGAAAAAAAAACTCCCCAAAAAAAATTTTTTAAAAATGTACTTAAAAAAAATTTTTTTTTTTTTTTAAAAAAAAAAAAAGTTAGTTTTAAAAAAAAAATTTAAAAAAGTAAAAAAAAAAAAAAAAATTCACCAAAAAGGGGAAAAAAAAAAACCGTTTTAAAAAAAAAAACTCTGAAAAAAAAACCCCCTTTTTACAAAAAACAAAAAATTTTAAAAAATTTTGGGAAAAGTCAGGGGTTTGTTTCCCCCCCCCCCTTTCCCTTTTTCTCTCTTGCGTTTTAAAGGGCCCAAAAATCCCGTAAAAAAAAAAAAAAAAATTATTTTCCCCAAAATAGCAAAAAATGAATATAGTTCATCTGAATGCCTGAAAATTTTTTATTTAAAAACCCTGTGCCAAAAAAAAGCTTAAAAAAAAAAAAAAAAAAACCCCAAGAAACAAAACCCCCCTTTTTAACGTGTTGCAGAGGGGGGGGGGTAAAAGGGGGTTTTTCCCTCGCGCTGCACCCGCCCCTTGCTTGAATTTTATGACAGAGCGCAGGGAGATGTAATTTTAAAAGGGCGTACCATACAGAAAAAAGGCCCAACCCGGGAAATTTCCCTCTTTTGATGATCTTTGACACTTTAAAACTCTCTGGAAAAATGAAAACTCCCCAAAATTTGCCTGACGCGGCGAAGCTCAAGGTTTTTCGCTCTGTACCGTACCCGGGGCCCCGGGGCCCGGGTCACAGAAATGCAAACCCCTTAAACAAAATTTCACTTCCACTTGATTTGACTGGGGGGGCCCCCCGTGCGGGGCAATTATTTGAGAACTTATCCAAAACAAAGCTTCTGCCCTTCACGTCGATTTACTGGGTGGCCTCCCCGTGCGTGAAAGTTTTTTCTGCAGAAATTTAAACCCCAACAAAGCCCCGTTCCCCCAACTGGTTTTTTTTTGGGGAAAAACCCCCTCCCCAAAGGGGAAAAATTTTTTGGGGGATTTCCAAAAAAAAGCTCCCCCCCTTCACGTCTGTTTTTCGGGGGTGGCCCCGGGCGTAAAAATTTACTGCGGGGAAATTTTGCGAAATTTTTTCTTTTGCTATACGCCCCAGAGATCCAAGAAAAAAAACCCGTCCCCCTTTCCCCAAATTTTCCTTTCCCCGGGTTTCCAAAAAAATAAAAAAATATAAGCACAGCACAAAACCCAAAACCCCTTTTTCCCGGGTTTTTGGGTTTTAAAGGGGGTGGACTTTTTACACAACCGGGAATGCGGGTGCCCCCGCCACCGGGTGGGAAATTAAAGGGTGGATGGCACAGGGGAAATTCGGGGAAGATGAAAAAATTTTTTTTTTCCCCCTTTTTTGGAGCGCAGTCTCCCTCCCCTGTGGGCCCCCCAAGGGGCCCCCCCAACGCCCCCGGGCTCCCCCGGGCCGGGGCCGGGGGCCCCAGTTTCGTCCCAAAGCCCCCGGAGGGGCCAACGATATGGAAATTTTAAATTAAAAAATACCGTTTTGTGCTTCCATGCCCCCAAAAAACTATAAAGTCTTTTTTAGCGCTAAAAAAAAAAAAAAGGACTGTCCACACCAAGGTCAGTTTTAAAATTTGCAAAGCTACTTTTTTTTGTTTAAGGTTTTATACGTTTACAAAAAGGGGGGGGGGGTTTCAATTAAATACAAATTAAAAAAAAGCTAATTATTGGCTGTTTAGGGTAAAATTAAATTTTGATTAAAAGAGGAAGTTGCAGAATTTTTGTTTTTATTTTGTGACCCTTTTCCCCTTTTTTAACTAAAAGTAAACAAAAAAATATCAAAAGGCATTTTGTACTTCATGGGATTTTGTTTTTCCTTTTTTAAGGTCTTTTGGAGGCCGATTTCTTTAAAAGCTGATTATACTGGCCCCAGAAATAGTAGCACAAGGGTTTTTTTTTAAGTGAAACCCTTTTAAATGTGAAGTGAAAAAATATATTAAAACTTTGAATATTGGGAAACCCTATTATTTTTATACACCAAGGGGGGGCCCGACTGGGGAATGGACGTGTCCAAAAACAGGGGACGAGCGAGGCAAGAGTGCACTGTGCCCGGGGGGAAGGGGCCCGAAAGGGGGGGAGATTTTTGGGCCTTTTTAGGGAAGGGGGAGAGCGAGGGAAATTTGTTTGGTGCCAGGGAGTGGCCAGAGAAGGCGAGATTTTGGGCCCTTTTTCCGGGGGGAGGGGGGGAGATTGGGGAGGGCCAGGCGGGGCCAGAGCGGGCAAGGGGGCCCTTTGCTAGGCGAAGGGGGCCCAACGAGGCGAGGGGGGCCAAAAAACCCCGGCAAGGGGCCAAAAACGAGGGGAGGGGCCCCTCCCAAAGGGAAAGGGGGAGGAACGAAGGGGAGGGGAGTTTTGGGGGGGTTCCCAAACGAGGGGCCAAGCGACGAAATTGGGCCCCGTCCCCGGCGAGGGGCCCGAGGGGCCAAGTGGCCATGTCCAGGGGGGGGGCCCCGAAACGAGGTGAGGGTTGGGTGTGCCGGGCCCAAAAAGGGCCCAAACGGGGCAAGAGGGGCCCCGGGGGCCCCGGGGAGAGGGATGAAAAGGGCCCCAAAAAATTTCCCGTGCCGGGCGAGTGGCCAAAAATGGGGTTAAGGGGCCGGTGCCCCCGGGGGAAAAGGGGGCCCGAGCGAGGCAAATGCTGGGCCATAAACGGGGAAACCCCAAAACAAAAAGGAGGGGCCCCGTTGCCAGGAAAAGGGGGGGAGGGGAGGGAAAAGGGGCCTTTTTGGCCAGGCAAAAAGGGCCCAAACGGGGGAAAAAGTGGGGGTGTCCCCGGGAGGGGGCCCAAAAAGACCCCAAATTTTTTGGGGTTTTTTTGCCGGGGGGGGGCCCAAAACGAGGGGGAGGGGGGGCCGGGGGGGGCCGGTGATGCCCCCAACCCCAGGGGAGAGGGGGCCGGGTTTCCCCCGAGGGGCCAAAAACGGGCAGAGGGGCCCCTGTCCGGCGGGGGGCCCAAAATTGGGGAAATTTTTTTGGGGGCCAGGTGGGGGCCCCCGAAGGGAAAGGGGGGTGGCCGGGGCCCCCCCGGAAAAGGGGCCCAAACGAGGCAAAGTGGCGGTTTCCCAAAAGGGGAAAAAGGGCCCCCAGTGAGGCAAAGGGCCCCCCCCCAAAGGGGGGCAGAGGCCCCCCCAGAGGAGGGAAAAGAGCGGGGCAAATTTTGGGCCGGGGGCCAAGTGGGGGCCCCAAAAACAGTCGAGAAAGGCCCCCCTGCCAGGGAAGGGCCAGATTTTAGGGCCCAAAGGGGCCCCCTGCCAGGGGGGGGGCCAAAAAGGGGGAGGCAAATTTTGGGGGGGTGCCCGGGCCAAAAGGGGCCCGAGCGAGGGGAAAAATTTCCGGGGGTCCCGGGGGGGGCCCCCCAAAAAGGTGAGAGGGGGGCCTGGCCAGGGGGGGTGCCAGACCCCGGGTTTTAGATTTTGGGCCCGGGGGGGGTTTGGGGCCCAAGGGGGGGGGACAGGGGTTTTCCGGGGGAAGGGGCCCAAATGGGGCCCCATATTGGCCAGGGGGCCGGAAAGGGGGGGGAAAAACGGGGAATTGGCCATGTGACAGTTGAGGGGCCAGAGCAAGGCGAGATTGGCCGTATGCCAGTGGAGAGGCCAGAGCGAGGCGAGATTGGTCATGTGCCGGGCGAGGGGCCAGAGTGAGGCGAGATTGGCCGTGAGCCAGGCGTGATGCCAGAGCGAGGCCAGAGTGGCCGTGTGCTAGCCGAAGGGCCAGAGCGAGGCAAGAATGGCCGTGTGCCAGGCGAGGGGCCATAACGAGTTGAGAGTGGTCCTGTGCCAGGTGAGTGGCCAGAGCTCGGTGAGAGTGGACGTGTGTCAAGCGAGGGGACAGAGCGAGGCAAGAGTGACACTGTGCCTGGGGAAGGGCCAGAGTGAGGCGAGATTGGCCATGTGCTAGGCGAGGGGCGAGAGCGAGGCGAGATAGGCCGAGTGCCAGGCGAAGGGCCAGAGCGAGGCGAGAGTGGCTGTGTGCCAGGCGAGGTGTCAGAGCAAGGCGGAGGCCGTGCCAGAGCGAGGAATCAGAGCGAGGGGAGAGTGGCCATGTGCCAGGTGAGTGGCCAGAGCGAGGTGAGATTGGCTGAGTGCCAGCGAGGTTCCAGAGCTTGGATAGATTGGCCGTGTGCCAGGCGAGGGGCCAGAGCGAGGAGAGCTTGGACGTGTGCCAGGCGAGGGGCCAGAGCGAGGTGAGATTGGCCGTGTGCCAGGCGAGGGGCCAGAGTGGGGCGAGATTGGCCGCGTGCCAGGCAAGAGGCCAGAGTGAGGAGATATTGGCTGTGTGCCAGGCGAGAAGCTAGAGCGAGGCGAGATTGGCCGTGTGACAGACGAGGGCCAGAGCGAGGTGATATTGGCTGTGTGCCTGGCAAAGGGCCAGAGCGGGCGAGAATGGCCTTGTGCCAGGTGAGGAGCCATGACAAGGCGAGACTGGCCTTGTGCCAGGCGAGTGGCCATAGTGAGGCGAGAGTGGCCGTCTGCTAGGCAAAGGACCAGAGCGAGGCAGATGCCGTGCTAGAGCAGAGCAAGGAACCAGAGCGAGGAAAGCTTAGACGTGTGCCAGGCGAGGGGCCAGAGCGAGGTGAGATTGGCGTGTGCCAGGCGAGGGGCCAGAGTGGGCGAGATTGGCCGCGTACCAGGCAAGAGGCCAGAGTGAGGAGATATTGGCCGTGTGCCAGGCGAGAAGCTAGAGCGAGGTGAGATTGGCCGTGTGCCAGGCGAGGGCCAGAGCGAGGCGAGAGTGGCCGTGTGCCAGGCGAGGGGCGAGAGCGAGTCAAGATTAGTCATGTGCCAGGCGATGGCCAGAGAGAGGCGAGATTGGCCGTGTGCCAGACGAGGAGCGAGGCGAAATTGGCAGTGTGCCAGGCGAGGGGCCAGAGCGAGGCGAGAGTGGCCGTGTGCTAGGCGAAGGGCCAGAGCGAGGCGAGAGTGGCCATGTACCAGGCAAGGGGCCAGAGCGAGGCAGAGGCCGTGCCAGAGCGAGGAACGAGAGCGAGGCGAGATTGGCTGTGTGCCAAGCGAGGGTCCAGAGCGAGTCGAGAATGGCCACGTGCCAGGCGAGTGGCCAGAGTGGCCATGTGCCAGGCGAGGGGCCAGAGTGAGGCGAGATTGGCCGTGTGCCAGGCGAAGGGCCAGAGCGAGGCAAGATTGGCCGTGTGCCAGGCGAGAGGCCATGACAAGGCTAGACTGGTCCTGTGCCAGGCGAGTGGCCATAGTGAGGCGAGAGTGGCCGTGTGCCAAGCGACGGGCCAAAGCGAGGCAAATGCCGTGCCATAGCGAGGAACCAAAGCAAGACGAGAGTGGCTGTGTGCCAGGCAAGGGGGCAGAGCAAGGCTAGAGTGGCCGTGTGCCAGGCGATTGGCCAGAGCGAGGCGAGAGTGGAAGTGTGCCAGGCGAAGGGCCAGAGTGAGGCAAGATTGGTTGTGTGCCAGGCGAGGGGCCAGAGCGAGGCGAGAGTGGCCGTGTGCCAGGCGAGTGGCCAGAGCGAGGCGAGATGGTCGTGTGCAAGGCGAGGGGCCAGAGCGAGTCGAGAGTGGCAGTGTGCTAAATGAGGGGCCAAGCAAGGCAAGAGTGGCCGTGTGCTAGTAGAGGGCCAGAGCGAGCAAAGTGGACATGTGCCAGGCGAGGGGCCAGAGCGAGGCGAGAATGGCCGTGTGCCAGGCGAGGGGCCAGAGCGAGGCAAGAGTGGCCGTGTGCAGGCGAGGGGCCAGAGCGAGGCGAGAGTGGCCGTGTGCCAGGCGAGGGGCCAGAGCGAGGAGAGATTGGCCATGTGCCAGGCGAGAGGCCAGAGTCAAGCGAGATTGGCCGTGTGCCAGGCGAGGGGCCAGAGTGAGGCGAGAGTGGCAGTGTGCCAGGTGAAGGACCACAGCAAGGCGAGAATGGCCATGTGCCAGGCGAAGGGCCAGAGAGGCGAGAGTGGCCGTGTGCCAGGCGAGGGCCAGAGCGAGGCGAGAGTGGCCGTGTGCCAGGCGAAGGGCCAGAGGGAGGCAAGCATTGCCGTGTGCCAGGCGAGGGGCCAGAGCGAGGCGAGAGTGGCACTGTGCCAAGCAAGGGCAGAGCAAGTCAGAGGCCATGCCAGAGCAAGGAACCAGAGTGAGGTGAGAGTGGCCTTGTGCCAGGCGACGCGCCAGAGCAGGAGAGAGTGGTCGTGTGCCAGGCGAGTCGCCAAAGCGAAGTGAGAGTGGCCGTGTGCCAGGCGAGGGGAAGAGCGAGGCGAGATTGGCCATGTGCCAGGCGAGGGGCCACAGCGAGGCGAGAGTGGCCGTGTGTCAAGCGAGGGGTCAGAGCGAGGCGAGAGTGGCCATGTGCCAAGCGAGGGACAGCGAGGCGAGAGTGGTAGTGTGCCAGAGGAGGGGCCAGAGCGAGGCAAGATTGGCCATGTGCCAGGAGAAAGGCCAGAGCGAGGCGAGACTGGCAGAGTGCCAGGCGAGGAGCCAGAGCGTGGCTACATTGGCCGTGTGTCAGGCGAGGGGCCAGAGCGAGACGAGAGTGGCTGTGTGCCAAGCGAGGGGCCAGAGAGAGGCGAGAGTGGCCACACGTGTGCCAGGCGAAGGGCCAGAGCGGGGCGAGATTGGCCGTGTGCCAGGCGAGGGGCCAGAGCGAGGCGAGATTGACCGTGTGCCAGGCGAGGGGCCAGAGCGAGGTGAGATTGGCAGTGTGCCAGGCGAGGGGCTCCGTGTGCTAGGCGAAGGGCCAGAGAGAGGCGAGAGTAGCCATTTGCCAGACGAGGGCCATAACGAGGTGAGAGTGGTCCTGTGCCAGGTGAGTGGCCAGAGCGAGGCGAGAGTGTCAATGTGCCAGGCGAGGGGCCAGAGCAAGGCAGAGGCCGTGCAAGAGCAAGGAACAAGAGCGAGGCGAGAATGGACGCGTGCCAAGCATCGGGCCAGAGCAAGGCGAGAGTGGCCGTGTGCTAGGCGAAGGACCAGAGCGAGGCGAGAGTGGCGGTGTGCCAGGCGAGGAGCCAGAGGGAGGCGAGAGTGACCATATGCCAGACGAGGAGCCAGAACGAGGCGAGAGTGGCCCTGTGCCAGGCGAGGGGCAGAGCAAGGCAAAGGCCATGCCAGAGCGAGGAACCAGAGTGAGGTGAGAGTGGCCTGCCAGGCGAGCGCCAGAGCGAGGAGAGAGTGGCCGTGTGCCAGGCGACGCGCCAGAGCGAAGCGATTGTGGCCGTGTGCAGCGAGAGTGGCCGTGTGCCAGGCGAAGGACCAGAGCGAGGTGAGTGTGGCAGTGTGCCAGGCGAAGGGCCAGAGAGAGGTGAGAGTAGCCGTGTGCCAGGCGAGGTGCCAGAGCGAGGCGAGAGTGGCCGTGTGCCAGGCGAGGGGCCAAAGCGAGGCGAGAGTGGCCGTGTGCCAGGCGAGGGGCCACAGGGAGGCGAGCATTGCCGTGTGCCAGAGCGAGGAACCAGAGGCGAGAGTGGCCGTGTGCCAGGCGACGCGCTAGAGCGAGGAGAGAGTGGCCGTGTGCCAGGTGAGTGGCCAGAGCGAGGCGAGAGTGTCAATGTGCCAGGCGAGGGGCCAGAGCAAGGCAGAGGCCGTGCAAGAGCAAGGAACAAGAGCGAGGCGAGAATGGACGCGTGCCAAGCGTGGGGCCAGAGCAAGGCGAGAGTGGCCGTGTGCTAGGCGAAGGACCAGAGCGAGGCGAGAGTGGCGGTGTGCCAGGCGAGGAGCCAGAGGGAGGCGAGAGTGGCCATATGCCAGACGAGGGGCCAGAACGAGGCGAGAGTGGCCCTGTGCCAGGCGAGGGGCAGAGCAAGGCAAAGGCCATGCCAGAGCGAGGAACCAGAGTGAGGTGAGAGTGGCCGTGCCAGTCGACGCGCCAGAGCAAGGAGAGAGTGGCCGTGTGCCAGGCGACGCGCCAGAGCGAAGCGAGTGTGGCCGTGTGCAGTGAGAGTGGCCGTGTGCCAGGCGAAGGACCAGAGCGAGGTGAGTGTGGCAGTGTGCCAGGCGAAGGGCCAGAGAGAGGTGAGAGTAGCCGTGTGCCAGGCGAGGTGCCAGAGCGAGGCGAGAGTGGCCGTGTGCCAGGCGAGGTGCCAAAGCGAGGCGAGAGTGGCCGTGTGCCAGGCGAGGGGCCACAGGGAGGCGAGCATTGCCGTGTGCCAGAGCGAGGAACCAGAGGCGAGAGTGGCCGTGTGCCAGGCGACGCGCTAGAGCGAGGAGAGAGTGGCCGTGTGCCAGGTGAGTGGCCAGAGAGAAGCGAGAGTGGCCGTGTGCCAGGCGAGGGGCCAGGAGCGAGGGAGAGTGGCCTGTGTGCCAAGCGAAGGGACAGAGCGAGGCGAGAGTGACAGTGTGCCAGGGGAGGGGCCAGAGCGAGGCAAAATTGGCCATGTGCCAGGGGAGAGGTCAGAGCGAGGCAAGATTGGCAGTGTGCCAGGCAAGGGGCCAGAGCGAGGCGAGAGTGGCCATGTGCCAGGGGAGAGGTCAGAGTGAGGTGAGATTGGCCGTGTGCCAGGCAAGGGGCCAGAGCGAGGCGAGAGTGGCCGTGTGCCAGGCGAAGGGCCAGGAGATTGGCCGTGTGCCAGGCGAGGGGCCAGAGCGAGGCGAGATTGCCCGTGTGCCTGGCGAGGGGCCAGAGCGAGGCGAGATTGGCAGTGTGCCAGGCGAGGGGCCAGAGCATGGCGAGAATGGCCGTGTACTAGGCGAAGGGCCAGAGAGAGGCGAGAGTGGCCGTGTGTCAGGCGAGGGGCCAAAACGAGGTGAGAGTGGTCCTGTGCCAGGTGAGTGGCCAGAGCGAGGTGAGAGTGGCCGTGTGCCAAGCGAGGGGACAGAGCGAGTGCCAGGGGAAGGGCCAGAGTGAGGCGAGATTGGCCATGTGCCAGGCAAGAGACTAGAGCGAGGCGAGATTGGCCATGTGACAGTTGAGGGGCCAGAGCAAGGCGAGATTGGCCGTATGCCAGTGGAGAGGCCAGAGCGAGGCGAGATTGGTCATGTGCCGGGCGAGGGGCCAGAGTGAGGCGAGATTGGCCGTGAGCCAGGCGTGATGCCAGAGCGAGGCCAGAGTGGCCGTGTGCTAGCCGAAGGGCCAGAGCGAGGCAAGAATGGCCGTGTGCCAGGCGAGGGGCCATAACGAGTTGAGAGTGGTCCTGTGCCAGGTGAGTGGCCAGAGCTCGGTGAGAGTGGACGTGTGTCAAGCGAGTGGACAGAGCGAGGCAAGAGTGACACTGTGCCTGGGGAAGGGCCAGAGTGAGGCGAGATTGGCCATGTGCTAGGCGAGGGGCGAGAGCGAGGCGAGATAGGCCGAGTGCCAGGCGAAGGGCCAGAGCGAGGCGAGAGTGGCTGTGTGCCAGGCGAGGTGCCAGAGCAAGGCGGAGGCTGTGCCAGAGCGAGGAATCAGAGCGAGGGGAGAGTGGCCATGTGCCAGGTGAGTGGCCAGAGCGAGGTGAGATTGGCTGAGTGCCAGGCGAGGTTCCAGAGCTTGGATAGATTGGCCGTGTGCCAGGCGAGGGGCCAGAGCGAGGAGAGCTTGGACGTGTCCCAGGCGAGGGGCCAGAGGGAGGTGAGATTGGCCATGTGCCAGGCGAGGGGCCAGAGTGGGGCGAGATTGGCCGCGTGCCAGGCAAGAGGCCAGAGTGAGGAGATATTGGCTGTGTGCCAGGCGAGAAGCTAGAGCGAGGCGAGATTGGCCGTGTGACAGACGAGGGGCCAGAGCGAGGTGATATTGGCTGTGTGCCTGGCAAAGGGCCAGAGCGGGGCGAGAATGGCCTTGTGCCAGGTGAGGAGCCATGACAAGGCGAGACTGGCCTTGTGCCAGGCGAGTGGCCATAGTGAGGCGAGAGTGGCCGTCTGCTAGGCAAAGGACCAGAGCGAGGCAGATGCCGTGCTAGAGCAGAGCAAGGAACCAGAGCGAGGAGAGCTTAGACGTGTGCCAGGCGAGGGGCCAGAGCGAGGTGAGATTGGCCGTGTGCCAGGCGAGGGGCCAGAGTGGGGCGAGATTGGCCGCGTACCAGGCAAGAGGCCAGAGTGAGGAGATATTGGCCGTGTGCCAGGCGAGAAGCTAGAGCGAGGCGAGAGTGGCCGTGTGCCAGGCGAGGGGCGAGAGCGAGGCAAGATTAGTCATGTGCCAGGCGAGTGGCCAGAGAGAGGCGAGATTGGCCGTGTGCCAGACGAGGAGCGAGGCGAAATTGGCAGTGTGCCAGGCGAGGGGCCAGAGCGAGGCGAGAGTGGCCGTGTGCTAGGCGAAGGGCCAGAGCGAGGCGAGAGTGGCCATGTACCAGGCAAGGGGCCAGAGCGAGGCAGAGGCCGTGCCAGAGCGAGGAACGAGAGCGAGGCGAGATTGACTGTGTGCCAAGCGAGGGTCCAGAGCGACTCGAGAATGGCCACGTGCCAGGCGAGTGGCCAGAGTGAGGCCAGAGTGGCCATGTGCCAGGCGAGGGGCCAGAGTGAGGCGAGATTGGCCGTGTGCCAGGCGAAGGGCCAGAGCGAGGCAAGATTGGCCGTGTGCCAGGCGAGAGGCCATGACAAGGCTAGACTGGTCCTGTGCCAGGCGAGTGGCCATAGTGAGGCGAGAGTGGCCGTGTGCCAAGCGAGGGGCCAGAGCGAGGCAAATGCCGTGCCATAGCGAGGAACCAAAGCAAGACGAGAGTGGCTGTGTGCCAGGCAAGGGGGCAGAGCAAGGCTAGAGTGGCCGTGTGCCAGGCGATTGGCCAGAGCGAGGCGAGAGTGGAAGTGTGCCAGGCGAGGGGCCAGAGTGAGGCAAGATTGGTTGTGTGCCAGGCGAGGGGCCAGAGCGAGGCGAGAGTGGCCGTGTGCCAGGTGAGTGTCCAGAGCGAGGCGAGAGTGGCCGTGTGCCAGGCGAGTGGCCAGAGCGAGGCGAGAGTGACCGTGTGCCAGGCGAGGGACCAGAGTGAGGCAAGATTGGCATTGTGCCAGGTGAGGGGCCAGAGCGAGGCGAGAGTGGCCGTGAGCCAGGCGAAGGGCCAGAGCGAGGCAAGAGTGGCGGTGTGCCAGGCGAAGGGCCAGAGCGAGGCGACAATGGCCGTGTGCCAGGTGAGGGGCCAGAGGGAGGCGAGATTGGCCTTGTGCCAGGCGAGGGGCCAGAGCGAGGCGAGAGTGACCGTGTGCCAGGCAAGGGGCCAGAGCGAGGCGACAATGGCCGTGTGCCAGGTGAGGGACCATAACGAGGTGAGTGGCCGTGTGGCACGTGCGGAGCCATAACGAGGTGAAAGTGGCTGTGTGCCAGGCGAGGTGCCAGAGTGAGGCGGAGGCTGTGCCAGAGCGAGGAACCGAAGCGAGGGGAGAGTGGCCATGTGACAGGCGAGGGGCCAGAGCGAGGCGAGATTGGCAGTGTGCCAGGCGAGAGGCCAGAGCGAGGCGAGATTGGCCGTGTGCCAGGCGAGAGGCCAGAGCGAGGCGAGATTGGCCATGTGCCAGGCGAGAGGCCAAAGCGAGGCGAGATTGGCCGTGTGCCAGGCGAGGGGCCAGAGCAAGGCAAGAGTGGCCATGTACCAGGCAAGGGGCCAGAGCAAGGCAGAGGCCGTGCCAGAGCGAGGAACGAGAGCGAGGCCAGGCCAGGGGCCAGAGCGAGTCGAGATTGGCCATATGCAAGGCGAGGGGCCAGAGCAAGGCGAGATTGGCCGTGTGCCAGGCGAAATACCAGAGCGGGGCGAGACTGGTCGTGTGCCAGGCGAGGGTCCATAGCGAGGCGAGACTGGCCCTGTGCCAGACAAGTGGCCCGATTGAGACTACAGTGGCTGTGTGCGAGGCGAGGTGCCAGAGCGAGGCGGAGGCCGTGCCAGAGTGAGGAACCAGAGCGAGGGGAGAGTGGCTGTGTGCCAGGCGAGGGGCCAGAGCGAGGTGAGATTGGCCATGTGCCAGGTGAGGGGCCAGAGCAAGAAGAGATTGGCCGTGTGCCAGGCGAGGGGCCAGAGCGAGGCGAGATTGGCCGTGTGCCAGGCGAGGGGCCAGAGCGAGGCGAGATTGGCCGTGTGCCAGGCGAGGGGCCAGAGCGAGGCGAGTTTGGCCATGTGCCAGGCGAGACGCCAGAGCGAGGTGAGATTGGCCATCTGCCAGGCGAGGGGCCATGAATAGGCGAGAGTGGCCCTGTGCCAGGCGAGTGACCATAGCGAGGCGAGAGTGGCCGTGTGCCAGGCAAGGGGCCAGAGCGAGGCAGTTGCCGTGCCAGAGTGAGAAACCACAGCAAGGCGAAAGTGGCCCTGTGCCAGGCGAGTGACCATAGCAAGGCAAGAGTGGCCATGTACCAGGCAAGGGGCCAGAGCAAGGCAGAGGCCATGCCAGAGCGAGGAACGAGAGCGAGGCGAGGCCAGGGGCCAGAGCGAGTCGAGATTGGCCATATGCAAGGCGAGGGGCCAGAGCAAGGCGAGATTGGCCGTGTGGCCAGGCGAGTACCAGAGCGGGGCGAGACTGGTCGTGTGCCAGGCGAGGGTCCATAGCGAGGCGAGACTGGCCCTGTGCCAGACAAGTGGCCCGATTGAGACTACAGTGGCTGTGTGCGAGGCGAGGTGCCAGAGCGAGGCGGAGGCCGTGCCAGAGCGAGGAACCAGAGCGAGGGGAGAGTGGCTGTGTGCCAGGCGAGGGGCCAGAGCGAGGTGAGATTGGCCATGTGCCAGGTGAGGGGCCAGAGCAAGAAGAGATTGGCCGTGTGCCAGGCGAGGGGCCAGAGCGAGGCGAGATTGGCCGTGTGCCAGGCGAGGGGCCAGAGCGAGGCGAGATTGGCCGTGTGCCAGGCGAGGGGCCAGAGCGAGGCGAGTTTGGCCATGTGCCAGGCGAGACGCCAGAGCGAGGTGAGATTGGCCATCTGCCAGGCGAGGGGCCATGAATAGGCGAGAGTGGCCCTGTGCCAGGCGAGTGACCATAGCGAGGCGAGAGTGGCCGTGTGCCAGGCAAGGGGCCAGAGCGAGGCAGTTGCCGTGCCAGAGTGAGAAACCACAGCAAGGCGAAAGTGGCCCTGTGCCAGGCGAGTGACCATAGCGAGGCGAGAGTGGCCGTGTGCCAGGCAAGGGGCCAGAGCGAGGCAGTTGCCGTGCCAGAGTGAGGAACCACAGCAAGGCGAGATTGGCCGTGTGCCAGACGAGGAGCGAGGCGAAATTGGCAGTGTGCCAGGCGAGGGGCCAGAGCGAGGCGAGAGTGGCCGTGTGCTAGGCGAAGGGCCAGAGCGAGGCGAGAGTGGCCATGTACCAGGCAAGGGGCCAGAGCGAGGCAGAGGCCGTGCCAGAGCGAGGAACGAGAGCGAGGCGAGATTGACTGTGTGCCAAGCGAGGGTCCAGAGCGAGTCGAGAATGGCCACGTGCCAGGCGAGTGGCCAGGTGGCCATGTGCCAGGCGAGGGGCCAGAGTGAGGCGAGATTGGCCGTGTGCCAGGCGAAGGGCCAGAGCGAGGCAAGATTGGCCGTGTGCCAGGCGAGGGGCCAGAGCAAGGCGAGATTGGCCGTGTGCCAGGCGAAGTACCAGAGCGGGGCGAGACTGGTCGTGTGCCAGGCGAGGGTCCATAGCGAGGCGAGACTGGCCCTGTGCCAGACAAGTGGCCCGATTGAGACTACAGTGGCTGTGTGCGAGGCGAGGTGCCAGAGCGAGGCGGAGGCCGTGCCAGAGCGAGGAACCAGGCGAGGGGAGAGTGGCTGTGTGCCAGGCGAGGGGCCAGAGCGAGGTGAGATTGGCCATGTGCCAGGTGAGGGCCAGAGCAAGAAGAGATTGGCCGTGTGCCAGGCGAGGGGCCAGAGCGAGGCGAGATTGGCCGTGTGCCAGGCGAGGGGCCAGAGCGAGGCGAGATTGGCCGTGTGCCAGGCGAGGGGCCAGAGCGAGGCGAGTTTGGCATGTGCCAGGCGAGAGCCAGAGCGAGGTGAGATTGGCCATCTGCCAGGGAGGGGCATGAATAGGCGAGGATGGCCTGTGCCAGGCGAGTGACCATGGGCGGGAGGCGAGTGGCCGTGTGCCAGGCAAGGGGCCAGAGCGAGGCAGTTGCCGGCAGAGTGAGAAACCACAGCAAGGCGAAAGTGGCCCTGTGCAGGCGAGTGACCTAGCAAGGCAAGGTGGCCATGTACCAGGCAAGGGGCCAGAGCAGGCAGAGGCCGTGCAGAGCGAGGAACGAGAGCGAGGCGAGGCCAGGGGCCAGAGCGAGTCGAGATTGGCCATTGC
This sequence comes from Oophaga sylvatica, assembly GCA_033576555.1. NCBI lineage: Eukaryota > Metazoa > Chordata > Amphibia > Anura > Dendrobatidae > Oophaga > Oophaga sylvatica. The sequence continues at coordinate 29,952 of JARQOD010005954.1, read as the reverse complement.
AGGCGAGGGCCAGAGCAAGGGAGATTGGCCGTGCGTGCCAGGCGAAGTACCAGAGCGGGGCGGAGGCGTGTGCCAGGCGAGGGTCCATAGGAGGGAGATGGCCCTGTGCCAGGACAAGTGGCCCGATTGAGACTACAGTGGCTGTGTGCGAGGCGAGGTGCCAGAGCGAGGCGGAGGCCGTGCCAGGCGAGGAACCAGAGCGAGGGGAGAGTGGCTGTGTGCCAGGCGAGGGGCCAGAGCGAGGTGAGATTGGCATGTGCCAGGTGAGGGGCCAGAGCAGAAGAGATGGCGTGTGCCAGGCGAGGGCCAGAGCGAGGCGAGATTGGCGTGTGCCAGGCGAGGGGCCAGAGCGGGCGAGGATTGGCATGTGCAGGCGAGAGCAGACGAGGTGGATTGGCCATCGCAGGCAAGGGGCCTGAATAGGCGGAGAGTGGCCGTGCCAGGCGAGTGACCATAGCGAGGCAGAGGAGTGGCCGATGTGCCAGGAAGGGGCCAGAGCGAGGCAGTTGCCGTGCCAGAGTGAGAAACCACAGCAAGGCGAAAGTGGCCCTGTGCAGGCGAGTGCCATGCGAGGAGGAGAGTGGCCGGTGTGCCAGGCAGGGGCCAGAGCGAGGCAGTTGCCGTGCCAGAGTGAGGAACCAAGCAAGGCGGAGTGGCCGTGTGCCAGGCGAGGGGCCAGAGTGAGGCGAAGTGGCCGTGTTCCAGGCAAGTGGCCACAGCAACTCAAGAGTGGTAGTGTGCCAGGCGACGGGCCAGAGTGGGCGGATTGGCCGTCTGTCTGCCAGGCGAGGGGCCAGAGCGAAGCGAGAGTGGCCGTGTGCCAGGCGAGGGTTCAGCGAGAGGGCCGTGTGCAAGGCAAGTGGCCAGAGCGATGCGAAAGTGGCCTGTGCCAGGCGAAGGTTCAGAGCGAGGCAAGCATGTGCCAGGCGAGAGGCCAGCGCGAGACAAGATTGGCCAAGTGGCAGGTGAGAGGCCAGGACAAGGGTAGACTGGCCTGTGCCAGGCGAGTGGCCATTAGTGAGGCGAGTGAGGAGTGGCCATGTGCAAGGCGAGGGGCCAGAGCGAGGCAGGATGCCATGCCATAGTGAGGAACCAGAGCAAGACGAGAGTGGCCGTGTGTCAGGAGAGGGGCCAGAGGGAGGTGAGAGTGGCCATGTACCAGGCGAGTGGCCAGAGCGAGGCGAGAGAGTGGAAGTGTGCCAGGTGAGGGGCCAGGTGAGGCGAGATTGGCCGTGTGCCAGGCGAGAGCCAGAGCGAGGCAAAATTGGCCGTTGTGCCAGGCGAGAGGTCAGAGCAAGGCGAAATTGGCCATATGCCAGGCGAGGGGCCAGAGCAAGGCGAGATTGGTACCAGAGCGGGGCGAGACTGGTCGTGTGCCAGGTGAGGGTCCATAGCGAGGCGAGACTGGCCCTGTGCCAGACAAGTGGCCAGAGTGAGACTACAGTGGCTGTGTGCGAGGCGAGGTGCCAGAGCGAGGCGGAGGCCGTATCAGAGTGAGGAACCAGAGCGAGGGGAGAGTGGCTGTGTGCCAGGCGAGGGGCCAGAGCGAGGTGAGATTGGCCATGTGCCAGGTGAGGGGCCAGGCAAGAAGAGATTGGCCGTGTGCCAGGCGAGGGGCCAGAGCGGCGAGATGGCGTGTGCGGCAGGCAGAGCGAGGCGAGATTGGCCGTGTGCCAGGCGAGGGGCCAGAGCGAGGCGAGTTTGGCCGTGTGCCAGGCGAGGGGCCAGAGCGAGGCGAGTTTGGCCATCTGCCAGGCGAGGGGCCATGAATAGGCAAGAGTGGCCTGTGCCAGGCGAAGTGACCATAGCGAGGCGGAGAGTGGCCGTGTGCCAGGCAAGGGGCCAGAGCGAGGCAGTTGCCGTGCCAGAGTGAGGAACCACAGCAAGGCGAGAGAGTGGCCCTGTGCCAGGCGAGTGACCATAGCGAGGCGAGAGTAGCCGTTGTGCCAGGCAAGGGGCCAGAGCGAGGCAGTTGCCGTGCCAGAGTGAGGAACCACAGCAAGGCGAGAGTGGCCCTGTGCCAGGCGAGTGACCATAGCGAGGCGAGAGTAGCCGTGTGCCAGGCAAGGGGCCAGAGCGAGGCAGTTGCCGTGCCAGAGTGAGGAACACAGCAAGGCGAGAGTGTGCCGTGTGCCAGGCGAGGGGCCACAGCGAGGCGAAAGTGGCCGTGTTCCAGGCGAGTGGCCACAGCAAGGCAAGAGTGGTAGTGTGCCAGGCGATGGGCCAGAGTGAGGCGAGATTGGCCGTCTGTCTGCCAGGCGAGGGGCCAGAGCGAAGCGGAGAGTGGCCGTGTGCCAGGCGAGGGTTCGGCGAGAGTGGCCGTGTGCCAGGCAAGTGGCCAGAGCGAGGCGAAAGTGGCCATGTGCCAGGCGAAGGGTCAAAGCGAGGCAAGCATGTGCCAGGCGAGGGGCCAGAGCGAGACAAGAGTGGCCAAGTGCCAGGCGAGAGGCCAGGACAAGGGTAGACTGGCCCTGTGCCAGGCGAGTGGCCATAGTGAGGCGAGAGTGGCCGTGTGCCAGGAGAGGGGCCAGAGCGAGGTGAGAGTGGTCGTGTACCAGGCGAGTGGCCAGAGCGAGGCAAGAGTGGAAGTGTGCCAGGTGAGGGGCCAGAGTGAGGCGAGATTGGCCGTGTGCCAGGCGAGAGGCCAGAGCGAGGCAAAATTGGCCTGTGCCAGGCGAGAGGTCAGAGCAAAGCGAAATTGGCCATATGCCAGGCGAGGGGCCAGAGCAAGGCGAGATTGGCCGTGTGCCAGGCGAAGGGCCAGAGCGGGGTGAGAACTGGCCGTGTGCCAGGTGAGGAGCCATGACAAGGCGAGATTGGCCATATGCCAGGCGAGGGGCCAGAGCAAGGCGAGATTGGCATTGTGCCAGGCGAAGGGCCAGAGCGAGCAGGCGAGAGTGGCAGTGTGCCAGGCCAGGGGCCAGAGCGAGGCGAGAATGACAGTGTGCCAGGGGAGGGGCCAGAGCGAGGCGACATTGGCCGTGGCGTGTGCAGGCGAGTGGCCAGAGCGAGGCGAGAGTGGTCGTGTGCCAGGCGAGGGGCAGACGAGGCAGATGCCATGCCATAGCGAGGAACTGGCAAGACGAAAGTGGCCGTGTGCCAGGAGGGGCCAGAGCGAGGGTGAGAGTGGCCGTGTGGCAGGTGAGTGGCCAGAGCGAGGCGAGAGTGGAGTGTGCCAGGCGAGGGGCCAGAGCTAGGCGAGATGGCCGTGTGCCAGGCAGAGGCCAGAGCAGACGAGGCAGATGCCATGGCCAGAGCGAGGCAGACTGGCCATAGACGATAAGGGGTGTGCCAGGCGAGGGGGCCATGAGCAAGGCTAGATGGCCGTGTGCCAGGCGAGTGGCCAAGGAGGCGAGAGTGGACGGTGTGCCAGTCGAGGGCCAGAGCAAGGTGAGATTGGCCGTGTGCCAGGCGAGGGGCCAGAGCTTGGAGAGATTGGCCGTTGCTGCAGGCGAGGGGCCAAGCAAGGGAGCTTGGACGTGTGTCAGGGAGGGGCCAGAGCGAGGCGAGATTGCGATGTGCCAGGCGAGGGCCAGAGCAAGGTGAGATTGGCCGTGTGCCAGGGAGGGCCAGAGCAGCGGAGATGTGACGGGTGCCAGGCGAGAGGGCCAGAGCAAGAGAGAGTGGCCGTGTGCAGGCGAGGGGCCAGAGCGTGGAGAGATGGCCGTGTGCCAGGCGAGTGGCCAGAGGAGGCGAGAGTGGACGTGTGCCAGGCGAGGGGCCAGGCGAGGCTGAGAGTGGTCGTGTGCCAGGCGAGGAGGCCAGAGCAAGGGAGATTGGCCGTGTGCAGTGAGCAGGTCGTGCGAGGCAGATTGGCGTGTGCCAGGCGAGGGGCCAGAGCAAGGAGAGTGGCCGTGTGCCAGGAGAGGGCCAGAGCGAGGGAGAGATGCCGTGTGCAGGGAGGAGCAGCAAGTGGAGGTGAGGACGTGGGGAGTTGTGCCAGGCGAGTGGCCAAGAGGCAGATGGCGTGTCCTAGGATGGCAGGGGGCCAGAGCAGAGCGTGAGAGGGGCGTGCGTGTGCAGCGAGGCGACAGGGAGTCCAGAGTGGGAGCATGTGCAGGAGGGGCGAGTGATGCCGGTGCGAGAGATTGCCGAGCCAGGCGAGGGCCAGAGCGAGGCCAGAGGTGGCGGTGTGCTGCAGGCCAGGGGCCAGAGCGAGGCGAGAATGACAGTGTGCCAGGGGAGGGGCCAGAGCGAGGCAACATTGGCCGTGTGCCAGGCGAGTGGCCAGAGCGAGGCTAGAGTCGTCGTGTGGCAGGCGAGAGGCCAGAGCAAGGTGAGATTGGCCATGTGCCAGGTCGAGGGGCCAGAGCTTGGAGGATTGGCCGTGTGCCAGGCGAGGGGCCAGAGCGAGGAGAGCTTGGACGTGTGCCAGGCGAGGGGCCAGAGCGAGGTGAGATTGGCCGTGTGCCAGGCGAGGGGCCAGAGTGGGGCGAGATTGGCCGCGTGCCAGGCGAGAGGCCAAAGTGAGGAGATATTGGCCGTGTGCCAGGCGAGAAGCTAGAGTTTAGCGAGATTGGCCGTGTGCCAGGCGAGGGCCAGACTGCGGGGGCAGGGAATGGCCTTGTGCCAGGTGAGGAGCCATGACAAGGCGAGAGACTGGCCTTGTGCCAAGCGAGTGGCCATAGTGAGGCGAGAGTGGCCATGTGCTAGGCGAAGGACCAGAGCGAGGCAGATGCTGTGCCAGAGCAAGGAACCAGAGTAAGACGAGAGTGACAGTGTGCCAGGTGAGGGGCCAGAGCGAGGCGACATTGGCCGTGTGCCAGACGAGGGGCCAGAGCGAGGCGAGAGTGGTCGTGTGCCAGGCGAGGGGCTATAATGAGGTGAGAGTGGTCCTGTGCAGGTGAGTGGCCAGAGAGAGCGAGATTGGCCATGTGCCAGGCGAGGGGCCAGAGCGAGGCGACATTGGCAGTGTGCCAGGCGAGGGGCCAGAGCGAGGCGAGAGTGGCCGTGTACTAGGCGAGGGCCAGAGCGAGGCGAGATTGGCCGTGTGCCAGGCGAGGTGACAGAGCGAGGCGAGATTGGCAGTGTGCCAGGCGAGGGGCCAGAGTGAGGCGAGAGTGGCAATGTGCTAGGCGAAGGGCCAGAGCGAGACGAGAGTGGCCGTGTGCCAGGCGAGGGGCCATAACGAGGTGAGAGTGGTCCTGTGCAGGTGAGTGGCCAGAGAGAGGTGAGATTGGCCATGTGCCAGGCGAGGGGCCAGAGCGACATCACAATGGTGTGACTTCATAGATATATCTAGACATTTCTAGATATACAGTACAGACCAAAAGTTTGGACACACCTTCTCATTTAAAGATTTTTCTGTATTTTCATGACTATGAAAATTGTACATTCACACTGAAGGCATCAAAACTATGAATTAACACATGTGGAATTATATACTTAACAAAAAAGTGTGTAACAACTGAAAATATGTCTAGGTTCGTTCAAAGTAGCCACCTTTTGCTTTGATGACTGCTTTGCATACACTTGGCATTCTCTTGATGAGTTTCAAGAGGTAGTCACCGGAAATGGTTTTCACTTCACAGGTGTGCCCTGTCAGATTTAATAAGTGGGATTTCTGGCCTTATAAATGGGGTTGGGACCATCAGTGGTGTTGTGCAGAAGTCTGGTGGATACACAGCTGATAGTCCTACTGAATAGACTGTTAGACTTTGTATTATGCCAAGAAAAAAGCCGCTAAGTAAAGAAAAACGAGTGGCCATCATTACTTTAAAGCTGTGTTTCCATGATCAGGAAACACAGCGCTTTGGACGGATTGGAAAGTCTGCTCCGCCCAAGCCACGCCCCCTACTGAACGCGCGGTCAATCCGGATGTGTTCATGGAACACATCCGGAATGACTGCAGGGCTACATAGCCCTGTGTTATTTCCCTTGCGGCGACGCAGCGTGGCCGAAAGGGAATAGGACATGCTGCGGTCTAAAAAGACGCGCCGCATGTCCGTAAACGCAGGTCTGCCGCCTGCATGTTTTTAAGCATAGTGGAGATGGGATTTCTTGAAATCCCCTCCACTATGCTGTAACATCTGGACGCTGCGTGTTTGACGCTGCGCCAGCGCACAGCGTCAAACACGCAGCAATTCCTGAATGTTTCCTGACCGTGGAAACATACCCTAAGAAATGAAAGTCAGTCAGTCCGAAAAATTGGGAAAACTTTGAAAGTGTCCCCAAGTGCAGTTGCATAAACCATCAAGCGCTACAAAGAAACTGGCTCACATGAGGACCGCCCCTGGAAATAAGACCAAGAGTCACCTCTGCTTCTGAGGATAAGTTTATCCAAGTCACCAGCCTCAGAAATCACAGGTTTACAGCAGCTCATATTAGAGACCAGGTCAATGCCACACAGAGTTCTAGCAGCAGACACATCTCTACTACAACTGTTAAGAGGGGACTTTGTGCAGCAGGCCTTCATGGTAAAATAGCTGCTAGGAAATCACTGCTAAGGACAGGCAACAAGCAGAAGAGACTTATTTGGGCTAAAGAACTCAAGGAATGGACAATAAGACTAGTGGAAATCTGTGCTTTGGTCTGATGAGTCCAAATTTCAGATCTTTGGTTCCAACCACCGTGTTTTTGTGCGACGCAGAAAAGGTGAACGGATGGACTCTACATGCCTGGTTTCCACCGTGAAGCATGGAGGAGGAGGTGTGATGGTGTGGGGGTGATTTGCTGGTGACACTCTTGGGGATTTATTAAAAATTGAAGGCATACTGAAGCAGCATGGCTCCCACAGCATCTTGCAGCGGCATGCTATTCCATCTGGTTTGCGTTTAGTTGGACCATCATTTATTTTTCAACAGGACAATGACCCCAAACACACCTCCAGGCTGTGTAAGGGCTATTTGACCAAGAAGGAGAGTGATGGGGTGCTACGTCAGATGACCTGGCCTCCACAGTCACCAGACCTGAACCCAGTCAAGATGGTTTGGGGTGAGCTGGACCGCAGAGTGAAGGCAAAAGGGCCAACAAGTGCTAAGCATCTCTGGGAACTCCTTCAAGATTGTTGGAAGACCATTTCCGGTGACTACCTCTTGAAGCTCATCAAGAGAATGCCAAGAGTGTGCAAAACAGTCATCAAAGCAAAAGGTGGCTACTTTGAAGGATCTAGAATATAAGACATATTTTCAGTTGTTTCACACTTTTTTGTTAAGTATATAATTCCACATGTGTTAATTCATAGTTTTGATGCCTTCAGTGTGAATGTACAATTTTCATAGTCATGAAAATACAGAAAAATCTTTAAATGAGAAGGTGTGTCCAAACTTTTGCTCTGTACTGTATCTAGATAGGTATAGATATAGATAGGTATAGATATATAGATACATAGATGTATAGATGCATAGATACATATACAGCTCTGGCAAAAATTAAGAGATCACTGCAAAACTTTCAGTTTGTCTGATTTTTCTCTTTATAGGTATATTTTTGAGTAAAATGTAAATTGCTCTTTTATTCTATTAACTACTGACAACATGTCTCCGAATTTCCAAGCAATACATTTTGTATTTATTTTCAGAAAATGAGAAATGGTCAAAATAACAAAAAATGCAGTGCTTGCAGACCTCAAATAATGCTAAGAAAACAAGTTCATAATAATTTAGAAACAACAATACTAATGTTTTAGCTCAGGAAGAGTTCAGAAATCAATATTTTGTGGAATAACCATGATTTTTAATTACAGCTTTCATGCGTCTTGGCATGCTTTTCACCAGTCTTTCACACTGCTTTTAGGTGACCTTATGCCATTCCTGGTACAAAAATTTAAGCAGTTCTTTGTTTGATGGCTTGTGACTATCCATCTTCCTCTTGATTACATTCCAGAGGTTTTCAATGGGGTTCAGGTCTGGAGATTGGGCTGGCCATGACAGGAATTTGATGTGGTGGTCCTTCATCCACACATTGATTGACCTAGCTGTGTGGCATGGCGCATTGTCCTGCTGGAAAAAAACAGTCCTCAAAGTTGGGGAACATTGCCTGGGAAGAAGGAATCAACTGTTTTTCCAGGATAACCTTGTATGCAGCTTGATTCATACGTCATTCGCAAAGATTAATCTGCCTAATTCAAGCCTTGCTGAAGTGTTGTGAATGTGCTAAAAATTGTTTCTGAGCAGAGGCTCCCTCTGGTGGTTACTGACAGTACTGAATCTTTCAGCGAGGAATGGCAATCTGGGATCACGGACTGGTCTGATATAAGGGAGGTTCCCTCCCATGATGGTTGCCGGTGATCAATTGTTCTTTTCTCAATTGTGGTTCCTGGTTCATTTGGAAGCTTGCTGAGTCTTGCCTGCATCTTCTGCTATCAGATAAGATATTTTCTGCATTCATTTTTGTGCTTGCTTTTTGCATTGTTCCCTGCACTTCTGTGGAGGTCAGCCAGGTCCCCTCCGGGGGGCTTGTGCTCCTCTCAGTTTATCTGGAGCCACTGTTGTTTGTTCATTTGCTTTTTCCTGTTTTTTTCAGTGGCTGCAGCTTAGTTTTGTTACACCAGAGAACTGATTTAGGTGGTAGAGGTCGTGTGATCTCAGGTGTTTTTGCAATCAGTAGAGTTGGTATTTTTTAGGGGGTTTTTTTGGATTGCAGTGAGTATCCTTTCCTGTACTTTTCTGTCTAGACAGATTGGGCCCCAACTTTTGCTCATTCTATTTTCTGTCTGTGTCTGTTCTTCCTCTTGTCTAACCGCCATTACATGTTTGGGGGCTTCCTATTTTCTTTGGGGATCTGCTCCGGGGCAGATAGCTTTCATCTTTCTGCCTTTAGGTGTATCTCTCAGGCTGTGACGAGGCGTCTAGGATCAACGTAGGAACGCTCCACGGCTACCTCTAGTTGTGTGGTTAGTTCAGGTTACTGCAATCTAATAGGTTCCAGCCTCTCTGGTGTATTGCCGTTTTTGCTTACTCCAATTCTTCACACATTGGAGGGAAGTTATCCCAAAAAATCCAGTTGTGAGAAGCGAGGGCTTTGTTCGGTTAAGTTTCTGCAGTAAACTTTCACGCACCATCCCAGTCAAATCAGACGTGAAGGGCAGAAGCTTTGTTTGGATAAGTTCTCACAATAATCGTCCACGCACCGGGAGGCCATCCCAGTCAAATCAGACGTGGATTCGTCCACGCATCGGGAGGCCATCCCAGTCAAATCAGACGTGGATGGTGAGAATTTTGATGAAGGCTATTGCAGATTATTGTGACCGGCGCACCGGCCAGGGCGTACGGTACAGAGAGCGATAGAACCTTGAGCCTCACCGCGCTCAGTGCAATTGGTGAGTTATCAGTTACCAGAGCAGCTTGTATGTGTCACAGATCATCAAAAGAGGGATTCGTATTCTCCCGGGTGTCTGTCTCATAGTACGTGTCAACTGTCTGTATCAGGTACTGTCGCTTTAAATCACATCTCCGTGCGCTCTGTCAGTATCTCATTCAGAGCAGTGTGCTGGCTGCAGCAGCGAGAAAACCCCTTTGACCCCCCTCCTCTGCTAATCACGTTGTCACATGTTTCTTGGCTTTGATTTTTATTTTTTTAAGCTAGTTTTTTGGCTACAGGTTTTATCGTGAAAATTATCAGGCATTCAGACTGAACTATATTCATTTTTTTGCTATTCTGAGGAATAAAAAAAATTTTTTTTTTTTTTTTGATACGTGATTTCAGTGTCTGGAGAGACAGCAAGCAGAGATGTAAGGGAGGGGGGAAGTGCTGGCATCAGCCAGCTGACATTCCAGAGGGCGGTAGGAAAAAAGCCTACGCTACCAGACAAAACCTTTGTTTTTTATCATTTTACAATCAATTTTTCCACCTCTTTTCTGTTTTTTTTAATTAGCTGTTTTAGTAACAAGGGTTGTTTTTCAGAGTTTTATGATTAATACGGTTTTTCTTTTCTCCCCTTTTTGGTGAATTTATTTATTTTTTCTTTTTCTAGAGTTTTTTACTAAATCTAACTTTTGTTTTTAACATTTTTCTTTTAAGTACATTTTTAAATAATTTTGGAGAGATTTTTTTTTCTTCTAAGCAATTTATTTTAGAGTTTTATTCTCCAAACATTTTTTTTTTTCTCTTTCTCCTTTACCAGCCTGCTTTAGACCAAGGACACTCCATAGATAAGGAAAATTACAGGCTGAGGGAGAGAGCAGACACAAACTGCGCAGCGGTTTGAGTAGCCCCTCCCGTCGGGCATTCGGCGTTGACAAACAGAACCAGAGTGCAGCAGTTTTCAGATTTTTAAATCACCTTTGTTGAATAGGTTTTTGGAGTAGACACAGTACGTGAGAAGCAAATAGACAGGCAGCCTTTACGCTGCATAATGAAATGTTTTTTCTTGTTTTTTGTTATTTGAAAGGTAACGGGAAAGTTTGTTAATATATTACCATCTGCTATAAAAGAGCAGCGGTGCATCGTGTAAAAGATACAGCAAGTTAATTTGAACGGACCAGGAAGTGATTTTTTTTATGTGAATAAGTTTAAAAAGGTGTTAAATCATCTGTGAGAAAAAGATCACTGACATGTCACAAGAGCAGAATTCAGAGTCACACACATCACATGTCCATCATGTGGAGACACGGGACAGGTGTAGGCTGCTCTCATTGAGTAAGGAGCCTTGTACAGGGAAAAACGCTCCCCGCCTCTCTCCACAGGGAGAAGGCATTTCTGTTTCAACCATCCCCTCTCAAGAGTCACAGGGGGGACACCCTCTCCTTTTTCTTCTCTCAGTCCCTTTCTCCTTCTTCTTCAGACTTTTCTCCTCTTTCCTCACTGCCATCCCTCTCATTCCTTCTTTCCCCTCCCTCACATCTCTGACACATCCATTTTCTTCATCTTCCTCTTCTTCTATCTCTTCCTCTCCAACTCTCAAATCTTGTTCTTCATCTTCTTCTACTTCTCCCCCTCCATCTTTCTTCTCTCTCTCTCCTCCATCTTTCTCTCTTTTCCCCCTTTCACTCTTCTCTCCCTCCCCTCCTTTTTCTCTCGCTCCTCCCTCACACCTCCCTTCTCTTCCTCTTTTTTCTACTTCGTTATCAACTGGGTCAACGCCCAATCCAAGCAATGTGGTGTCCCTGTATTCAGTATCTCCAGCACAGGGCACCTTGTCTATCCCAAGCACAGTACAAACATTGCCAGTCATTATATCAGGAGAAGAAAGTGCAGATCTCCCTACACAAAACGCTACATGTAGCCCCCAGACACAACAGTCCACAGCTAGGGCTTCACAGGGGGGTGGTATAGCTACAGAGACAAATGAGGAACCTCAGTGCCGAGCAGGGCTGCCAGCATGGAACCATGACACTGATCCACCGCAGCCTCAGCAAGGAAGTGGGAAATCCCCATGCAGCAAGACAACTTTAAAGCCCAAATCTCACCCAGTGTATGCACCAAGTACACCATATCACTTCTTATCTGATGAAGATGCAACGTCACACATGCTGCCCAATACTAGGGAAGGAAACACACAAGCACCAATAGAGCAGGGACAGGTAGAGGCACCATCCTATGAGCCCTTCATCCCAAGCCAGGTGATCAGTATGCTGCCAGACCCAGGGATACACCCCATGCCATTTTGCCAAAAAATGCAGCAGATCCAGCGAACGTATGCAGCAGCCTGGACTGATCTCTGGACCGTAATGGAAATAAAAGCAGGTGATGCATTCTGGCCAATTATGAGAGAACACTTCAAGCTTCCAACAGAGTTAGATGCGTATGCCTGGGAGACAGGACCAAAGCTAATTGAGCAACTCAGAGAATGGGCCAAAAGCAGACTGACAGGACAAACTCTCAGCCTACATGTCACGAGTCAAGACAAGACAGAGTCTGTGGAGAAGTTCCATGACAGAGTAATGCAAGTGTTTCAAGATTTGGGCCTCATTACCCATGATTAGACACACAGACGGATGTTGGCACAGGCTTTTGTGCATGGACTGAGAGAACCAATCAGGAAACCACTGGTAGCAGCCAGGCCTGAGTACACGTCAATAGCAATGGATACCCTGCTCACAGTAGCAAAAAGGATTGAGTCCCGCCGGGACAGAAGGGATGTCAAGTGTTACAACTGTGGCGAGTTTGGTCATTTCCGGAACCGGTGCAGAACACTGACTTCACCCAGAAAAAGAAGAAACACAGAAAGCAGTGAAGAACCCCGTCCATAGGACAAGAGCACACCAAGTCCACAGGGAACCCCACCAGTGGGACCAATATCCTGAGAGTGGATGGCGTAGTCAGATCTTTTCTTGTGGAACTCCGCAACCTCACCTATCTATCAGAATCTTCTGCTTCCTGCATGGGAATTGATGGTCAAGTCAGATATTTCCAGATTATGAAGCCCCTGAGCGTGTGGACTCAGCCAGAACACTCCATCATGTCCCAGTTTGTTGTGTAAAAAACCTGCACCCTCAACCTATTGGAGTAGACCTACTGCAGAAGCTGAAAGCGACCAGAGTGTTCCAGGAAGATGGGACCATGACACTTTCTTCACCTCTGACCCAAGAAGAAACAGGAACCTCAAACAACCACACTGCAGACCTATCACAGGAGGTGCTGGACATAGTACCAGAAAAGCCACTCCATCACCCAGGGTCAAGATGTCTCTGACCAACTGAAGGTCTAAGTGAGCTCGCCTAAGAAGACGGCCTGAGAACTTTGACATTGGCCAGGATATTCAACTCAAGAAGGACCCTACTCGCTTCATGGAATGGCAACACTTCATCCAGCTCCAACGCCAGAGGTTCATCTTTTGCAAGCACCAGGAGGTGCCCCCTGCAATCAACCAGTTCACCCAGGCCCTAAACCGGCAAAAGGCCACTCAGCTCTTCAAACTTGTGCACAAATATTGACCTGAGACCGAGCTGGAGAAAAAGAAACTACTGATGGCCCATGCTGAGAAAAAAGCAGCCGTTTAAGGAAACGTCCCAACAAGAAGACCCCCTGTGACCAGAGCAGGTGCTAACACAGTGACTGTCTTGGTGGAGAACAAGAAAGCCAGCTGGTCGTCATCTCTCATGATGTGGATCCTAGTAGACGGCTTGTTTTCCCGCCAGCTCTGCACCAGCAGATGGGAGTCCCCTGCCACATACTGAAGGACAAGGCCAAACTGGGCTGCCTCGCCCATCGGAATCAATCCCAGCTTTCCACAGTGAAGAAAAAGACTGTAAACCCCACTGAGTTCAGAATGGTGCAAGGCCTGGAGGCTGCGAAAGAGGCTACGGTATTTGAAACCCCAACAGTGCTGAACCATCACACTCTGCTCTCAAGAGTCCCAGTCACCGCAACGGTATTCACGGTGATCAACCTGGCCAGTACCTTCTTCAGTGTTTCCCCTCCACCTGGAGGCCTGCTTTCACGCACCAGTGCAGTGCATATGGACAGTGTTGTCTCAAGGTGCTCAAAACAAGCCCTTCAAGTTTCACCAAGACAATGTCCTCCATCCTCGTCAACTGGATTGCAGAATATGCAAGAGTCACTCTTCTACAACACGTGGATGACTTTCTCTTTTGTGTGGTTGACATCGACACCTGCACAGTCTATTCCTTGTCTCTCCTACTCTACCTGGAAGAACAGCAACGCAAGGTCTGGAAGAACAAAGTCCAGTGATGCCAGAAGCAAGTTACATCCCTGGGACACTGTATTGCAGAACCTGGATCCCTGATGCCTCAGTCCTAATGCAGCCTCTGTGCGCTTGCATCAACGCAACCCCGCTCCTTCTATCAGACGCAGCCTTCAACCCATTCAGGAGATTGGGAGAACTCCACAGTCTCAGCGCCAATACCAGGCCTACCTGACTATGAAAAGTCTTTCCGTTTACCTGATGGAAGAAAGAAGGTCATGCTACTGGAGTCCTGGCACGGATTCACGGGGGAAAACAGAGACTTTTAGGCTGCCTCTCAGCCGCTTGGATCCAGTTGCAAGAAGAGCACCCTCCTGCCTGATGGCAGTATCCGCAGCACACACCCTCCTGGACAAGGTTGCTGACATCACTCTTGGACAGCCACTGGAAACTCTCACTCCGCATGACATCTTGGCAATCTTCAATCAAGCTCAACCAACAGTAATCTCCCCACCGCCAGGCATCTTTGTGGCGCCTCTATTGCCTTTGTCTCATAATGTCACCGTCTCCAGACCTACAGTCCTCAGCCCGGCCACTCTACTCCCACTCCCAAGGGGGGATACTTTGATGGCTCCAGAAGAAGTTTCAACACAGGATGTGCAGTGACCAGCAATCAAGAAATCCTGTGGTCCAGAAGTCTGTCACCTAGCCTGTCAGCCCAGGAAGCAGAATTGATAGCGCTGACGAAGGCCTGCCAGATGGCAGAAGGCAAGACTGCAAACATCTACACGGACTACAGGTACTCGCATGGCATAGCACATGACTTTGGACCCATCTGGGCTACAAGGGACTTCATCACAGCAAACGGGACAACCGTGAAGCATCATGGAGCCTTCAGGGACCTACTGGGTATACTCCAACTTCCAAAATGGTGGCAATTTGAAAAATCAAAGTGCATGGAAAACTGAGAACAGAAGAGGCGTGAGGCAATAACATGGCGGACATGGCAGCCAAAGAAGCAGCCAAAGGAAGACAACATGAAGAAGTGGGATAGGTCGTAGAGCCGGACGGCTACTACATGACGACTGAAGACAAGAAACCTGACAAAAAAGACGTCCTGGGATCTGCTCAAGAAGTTGCAAGACCAAGCTCAAAAAGGAGAAGAAGAGCTGAATGCGAAAAAAAAAGCAACACGTGAAGAAGGAAGGCTCTCAATAATAGACTTCAAACTCTGCCTACCACAAAGTATGCACCCTATGGTGGTCCAATGGGTACATGGACCCACATCCACATATCAAAGACACAGATGAATGATCTGATTGGTGCTTACTGTTTCGCTTCAGGGATCTCCACCCTAACAGCCAAATTCACCAGCAGCTGTTTGACCTGCGGCAAATGCAAGCCTGGACGTATGGAAGAAAGTCCCCCTCACCTTATCTGGAAAGACCACTCTACCAGCTTCAAAGGATCCAGATAGACCACATCCAGATATCGCCAAGTGAAGAATTCAAATACGCCATTGTGGTCAAAAGAAGTATTTTCAAGATGAACAGAAGCCTTCCAAGTCAGCAAAGACTACTGCAATGAAGCTACTTTCGGAAAATAGTGTGCAGATACAGGGTTCCAGAAATGATAGAAAGTGATCAGGGACCCGCATTCACAGCAAATCTGACACACAAGACCCGATTAGCAGTAGGGTCAGATCTAGGCCTACACACTCTTTACCACCCCCTGAGCAGCAGGAAGGTAGAAAAAAACTGAACGAAACACTTAAGAATAGAATGCTGAAAAATTGCCCAAGAGACACGCAAACCATGGCATGACACACTCCCAATTGCACTGTTTAGCGTAAGGCACACTCCCAGAGACCCAGAAAAGCTGTTTCGTGCCTGCATCTTCTGCTAACAGATAAGACATTTTCTTCTTTTAGTTTTTTGGTGCTTGCAGTTTAGTTCAGCCACTGTTGTTTGTTCATTTGCCTTTTCCAGTTTTTTTCAGTGGCTGCTGTTTAGTTTTGTTACACCAGAGAACTAATTTAGGTGGTAGAGGTCGTGTGATCTCAGGTGTTTTTGTAATTAGTAGAGTTGGTACTTTTCAGGGTTTTTTGGGGTTGCAGTAAGTACCTTTCCTATCCTTTTCTATTTAGGAAGTTTGGGCCCCAACGTTTGCTCATACTATTTTCTGTCTGTGTCTGTATTTCCTCTTGTCTAACCGCCATTACATGTTTGGGGGCTTTCTATGTTCTTTGGGGATCTGCTCCGGGGCAGATAGTTTTCCTTTTTCTATCTTTAGGTGTAGTTAGCTTCTCAGGCTGTGACGAGGCGTCTAGGACCAACGTAGGAACGCTCCACGGCTGCCTTTAGTTGTGGTGGTTAGTCAGGGTACTGCAATCCCATAGATTCCAACCTCTCTGGTGTATTGCCTTTTTTGCCTGCTCTCCTCAGCTACCAAATCATAACACTTATGTAATTGAATTGGTCAAAAACTAATGTCCTTTCTCGAGTTTTTCTCCTCACTGCCAGATTTGATGATCCTGTCCAAGAGCCCCAGATGACACCAGCCTCTGTGTAACTAGAGGGAAAGCCTGTTTGGATCCACGTATCGCATTGCAAGGAAGCTCCCGTACCAGGAGAGACACCTAAGCCATGAAGGATGTCGTGGATGCTCTGACTGACCAGACAGATGACCTACTTGATGAGTTCAAGGCCAGAGACCAAGTTAAAGCAGGGTTTGAGTCACTATTGCCACTAGTAAATATAAACAAAAATGTTGATTGGATAAATTACATCTATTATAACCAGCAGAGATTTGTTAACTTCACCATAGATGCTGTAAAAGGTTTGGCAGCACAGTTAGGCCCCACTTCCATTATGGCATTCCAGAATAGAATGGCTTTGGATATGATTCTAGCTGAGAAAGGAGGTGTTTGCAAAATGATCAAAGACACCTGTTGCACCTACATCCCAGACAACACTGGCCCAAATGGTAAAGTCACAATGGCAATACAGAAACTTACTGAGTTATCAGAGGAACTGAAACAGAACTCAGGTGTCACTGACCCATGGGATCGATACTTTGGGTGGATGAGTGGGTGGCAGAAAATGTTGGCACAGGTTGGGACAGCCATTATGGGGTTTCTCATTTTTGCATTAATTACTGGTTGCTGTGTAATTCCTTGTATCCGCAGGATAATGGAAAAAACTGTTCAGGAGACAACCAATTTGATGCCACTCACCATCTTGGACCTCGCACCAGTCCGGATGGAACTGCCTGGCTTGACCAGATCTCCGAACTACCTCCAGACGGAGAATACACATCCTTGATGAAACATCCTATCAACTATGAGATTATGATTGCAAACACAAACCCCCGACAGGGACAGTCCTCCTGACCGCCCATTTGCGAAAAGTCTGTATTCGGTGGGGGAGACATGCGCTAGGCATATTCTCAACCCGCCGGCAGCACAAAAGAGTTGCAGCGCTTTGGGCCAGGAGCAGGTTTTTAGGGCAAGTGGTATTCTAAGGGGGGACTGTCATGGAAATATATATGTATTCCATATATTCAAAGTATATTCACATATATGTATTCACACTTAGATAGATCTCACTTGCTAAAAAACCCTGTGCTCACATATTTCTAGGCCAGCTATAATCAGTCGTTTTAAAGAAATCTGGCCTTCATAAGGCCTTCATAAGGAACAAGTACATGAAGTCTTATTAGCTATCTGTTGTTTACATTATAGTTATGCAAGACAACTAGGTCAAAAGAATATAAACAATAATTCTGCAACTTCAGCTCTTTTTATCATGATTATCATAATTATCATACTTACACTAGAACAGCCAATAATCTAGCAGCTTTTAATTGTATGTTAATTGACTAACCAGCCCCTTTTTGTAAACGTATAAAACCTTGAATGAATAATAAATGTATGTCTTTGACAAACTGTTATATTGACACTTGCGTTGTGGACAGTTTTCATTTCGTTCTGAGCGCTCAAAGAAGACATTAAAAATAGAGATTTGGAGAAGCAAGCAGCAAACATGGAAGGATATATTTATCCTAATTAAATTTCCATATCATCCTCAGCTACCAGAACATAACACTGAAGCATCCCCAGATCATCACCGATCCTCCACCAAATTTCACAGTGGGCGCAAGACACTGTGGCTTGTACGCCTCTCCAGGTCTCCGTCTAACCATTAGATGACCAGGTGTTGGGCAAAGCTGAAAATTAGACTCATCAGAGAAGATTACCTTACTACAGTCCTCTATGGTCCAATCCTTATGGTCTTTGGCAAGCTTCAGCCTGGCTCTCCTTTGCTTCTTATTGATGAAAGGCTTTTTATAGCTTTACATGACTTGAGCCCTTCCTCTAGGAGCCTGTTACGAACTGTTCTTGTCTTGCACTTCACCCCACCTGCCATTTGCCATTCCTTTTGTAGGTCACTTGATGTCATCATGTGGTTGCTGAGTGACATTCGAATAAGGTGACGGTCATCCCAGTCAGTGGAGAGTCATTTCGCCCTCTGCCTGTCTGTAGCTTTGTTGTCCCCAATGTCTGATGCTTGACCTTGTTGTAATGGACTGCCGTCTTAGAAATTTTAAGGATGGAGGCAACATGATGCTCACTGTATCCCTCTGCTAGTGAAGCCAGAATTGAGCCCTTCTTTTCCTCACTCAAGACTTTTCTTTTCAACTCCTTTGGCATGGTTAAAAGTTATTTTTTCATTCCTATTACTTTTGGGATATTACTAGCACTTGTTTTGCCATCCAGCTTGTCCCATTGCCAGAGGATTGTGAACACCACAGCAGTGTTTTTTATACTTTCCTTCGTTAAATAAGATTTGGTTCAGGTGATCACCTAATCAGAAACACATTAAGTAGAATGTACTCTGGTTGGAATTCAACTGACACTGGAATGGAATGGCTGTCAGACATGTAGAGATGCTGATTTTTATAAAACTGTGCAGTGGTCTCAATTTTTGCCAGAGATGTATGTATGTGTGTGTGTGTGTGTATATATATATATATATATATACATATATATATATATATATATATTCTCGCTGTTCTCTACATTTCTTCAGAGGACATCAGCAAAGTTAAATGTGTTAGTATATCACATAAAATGCAAAGTATCAAGTATTTGTGAAGTATAAATATAAAGGAAATGATACTTGTTTTTCTAATCATTTTAAAAATGTGTTGCTAGAGACACATAAATGTGTTATGTGTGTATACATACCGTATATACTCATGTATAAGCCGACCCTCCTAATTTTGCCACAAAAAACTGGGAAAACATATTGACTCGCGTATAAGCCTAGGGTGAAAAATGATTATGCCCCCATATGATGCTCCAGATTATGCCCCATATGTTCCCCAGATTATGCCCCCATATGCTCCAGATTATGCCCCATATGTTCCACAGATTATGCCCCCATATGCTCCATATTATGCCCCCATATGCTCCAGATTATGCCCCATAGTATAGGCCTCATATGCTGCTGCTGCAAAAAAAAAAATGACATACTCACCTCTCGTCGCTGGGGGCCAGGTGCTGGTGTCCTGAGCAGGCGGTGACACTGGCGCGCTATGGGGGACAGGTGCCGGTGTCACCGCTCGCTCAGGACCCCGGCACCTGAGATATTTACCTGTCCTCTCTGCACCGCTGCACGCTGCGTCCTCGTCTGACTCCTTTGGCTGTGAATGATCTGGCGCGGGGCGGGGCGTGCACTAACGACGTCATTGCGCCCTCTGCCTGATCATTCACAGCCAGAGGAGTCAGACCGAGGGAGCAGCGCAGCGGTGGAACGGGACAGGTAAATATCGCTATACTCACCCCTCCGCCGGCACGTCCCTGCAGCCTCTCCTCTTCTCCCGGCGCTCTCCGCAGCGCTTTCCTTCCTACAGCGGTCACATGGTATCGCTTATTAAAGTCATGAATATGTGCATATTCATGACTTTAATGAGCGGTGCCATGTGACCGCTGCAGGAAGGAGACGGAGATCGTGGGAGAAGCAGGGGGGCTGCAGAGACAGCGCCGGCGGAGGGGTGAGTATGATCCGACACACGCGCTCCCCCTCCCCCGCCGACCCCCGTATATGACCCGCGTATAAGCCGAGAGGGGGACTTTCAGCCCTAAAAAATGGGCTGAAAATCTCAGCTTATACATGGGTATATACGGTATATAATACTATACATTATAATATTATACATTATATACTATATATTAACACCTGTCATTGGACGTACTATCCCATCCATGTGCCCTGGGACTTAATTCCCAAGGACGGGATAGTACGTCACAGCCGATCAGTTGCGCTCCCAGGGGGAGCGCAGCTGATCGCGGCCGGGTGTCAGCTGATTATCACAGCTGACACCCGGCACATTAACCCCTGGCACACTCCCGATCAAAGATAATCACAGTGTTCCAGCTGTACAGGGAAGCATCGTGCAGTGAGGGGGCTCCCTGCGTGCTTCCCTGAGACTCTCAGAACAGCGCGATGTGACCGCGCTGTTCTGAGGGCTTCCTCCCTGCAGGACCCCGGATCCAAGATGGCCACGGGGTCCTTCCGGGTCCTGCAGGGAGGCTGCTTCCTCAGTGCCTGCTGAGAGCAGGCGCTGAGAGAGCCTGCTGCAGTGCCTATCAGATCGCTGGTCTGACAGAGTGTTGCACAAACTGTCAGACCAGCAATCTTACATTAAACAGTGATGTCCCACCCTGGGACAAAGTAAAAATGTAAAAAAAATAAAAATAACATGTACAAAAAAATTCCTAAATGAAGAAAAAAAAATATTCCCCAATAAATTCATTTCTTTAATGTAAAAAAAAAAAAAAACACAACAATAAAAGTACACATATTTGGTATCGCCACATACATAACGACCCGCCCTATAAAACTGTCCCACTAGTTAACCCCTTTAGTCTTTTAGTGTGTGACAGCTGCCAAACATAAAAACTCGCTATAAATAGTAAATCAAACCCCCCTTTACCACCCACTTAGATAGGGAGAAATAATAAAATGTAAAAAATTGATTTCCATTTTTCCATTAGGGTTAAGGTTGGGGCTAAAGTTAAGTTTAGGGTTGGGATTAGGGTTAGGGGTGTGTTAGGGTTATGGTTAGGGTTGGTACTAGGGTTAGGGGTGTGTTGGGGTTAGGGTTGGAGTTAGAATTGGAGGTTTCCACTGTTTAGGCACATCAGGGGCTCTCCAAACGCGACATAGCGTCTGATCTCAATTCCAGCCAATTCTACGTTGAAAAAGTCAAAAGGTGCTCCTTCCCTTCTGAGCTCTGCCATGCGCCCAAACAGTAGTTTACCCCCACATATGGGGTATCAACGTACTCAGAACAAATTGCACAATAACTCTTGGGGTCCTGTTGTGAATGTGTTAGAAATGAATTCTGAGCGGGAGCTCCCTCTGGTGGTTACAAACAGTACTGAACCATTCAATGAAGATTTTGAAGATTGGCGATCAGGAGTTACTGACTGGTCTTATATAAGGGAGGTTCCCTCCCATCAGGGTTGCCGGTGATCAATTGTTCTTGTCTCAACTTTGGTTCCTGGTTCACTTGGAAGTCTGCTGTGTCTTGCCTGCATCTTCTGCTAACAGATAAGATATCTTCTGCTTGTATTTTTTTGCTTGCTTTTTGCATTGTTTCCTGCACTCTTGTGGAGGTCAGCCAGGTCCCCTTCGGGGGCTTGTGCTCCTCTCGGCTTATCTGAGCCTCTGTTGTTTGTTCATTTGCCTTTTCCGGTTTTTTCAGTGGCTGCGGCTTGGTTTTGTTGCACCAGAGAACTGATTTGGGTGGTGGGAGGTCGTGTGATCTCAGGTGTTTTCGTAATTAGTAGAGTTGGTACTTTTTAGGGTTTTTTGGGATTGCAGTAAGTGTCCTTCCTATCCTTTTCTGTCCAGGTAGATTGGGCCCCAACGTTTGCTCATACTATTTTCTGTCTGTGTCTGTATTTCCTCTTGTCTAACCGCCATTACATGTTTGGGGGCTTCCTATGTTCTTTGGGGATCTGCTCCGGGGCAGATAGTTTTCCTCTTTCTATCTTTGGGTGTAGTTGGCTTCTCAGGCTGTGACGAGGCGTCTAGGACCAACGTAGGTACGCTCCACGGCTGCCTTTAGTTGTGGTGGTTGGTCAGGGTGCTGCAATCCAGTGGATTCCAACCTCTCTGGTGTATTGCCGTTTTTGCCTGCTCTCCTCAGTTACCAAAACATAACAGGGTCCAATTTCTTCTGTTACCCTTGGGAAAATAAAAAATTGGGGGTGAAAATATCATTTTTGTGGAAAAAAATATGATTTTTTATTACTCTACGTTATAAACTTCGGTGAAGCACTTGGGGGTTCAAAGTTCTCACCACACATCTAGATAAGTTCCTTTGGGGGTCTAGATTCCAAAATGGGGTCACTTGTGGTGGGTTTCCACTGTTTAGGCACATCAGGGGCTCTCCAAACGCAACATGACACCCGCAGACCATTCCATCAAAGTCTGCATTACAAACCGTCACTACTTCTATTCTGAGCCCCGACGTGTGCCCACACAGTAGTTTTCTCCCACATATGGGGTATCAGCGTACTCAGGACAAATTGGGCAACAACTTTGGGGTCCAATTTCTCCTGTTACCCCTGGGAAAATAAAAAAAATGTGACTAATTGTGGGAAAAAAATAGGATTTTTAATTTTCTTGCCCAGGCATTATAAACTTTTGTGAAGCACTTGGGGGGTCAAAGTGCTCACCACAGGTCTAGATAAGTTCCTTATGGGGTCTAGTTTCCAAAATAGGGTCACTTATGGGGGGTTTCCACTGTTTAGGCACATCAGGGGCTGTGCAAACTGAACATGACACCCATCAATGTCTGCATTCCAAAATGTCATTACTTCCTTTCCGAGCCCTGCTGTGCACCCAAACAGTATTTCCCCCCACATATGGGGCATCAGCGCACTCAGGACAAATTAGACAATTTCTTATAAACTTTAGTGAAACACTTGGGGGTTCAAAGTGCTCACAACAGATCTAGATAAGTTCCTTAGGGGGTCTAGTTTCCAAAATCGTGTCTGTTATGATTTGGTAGCTGAGGAGAGCAGGCAAAAACGGCAATACACCAGAGAGGTTGGAATCTACTGGATTGCAGTACCCTGACTAACCACCACAACTAAAGGCAGCCGTTGAGCGTTCCTACGTTGGTCCTAGACGCCTCGTCACAGCCTGAGAGGTTAACTACACCTAAAGATAGAAAGAGGAAAGCTATCTGCCCCGGAGCAGATCCCCAAAGAACATAGGAAGCCCCCAAACATGTAATGGCGGTTAGACAAGAGGAAATACAGACACAGACAGAAAATAGTATGAGCAAACGTTGGGGCCCAATCTACCTGGACAGAAAAGGATAAGAAGGACACTTACTGCAATCCAAAAAACCCTAAAAAATACCAACTCTACTAATTGCAAAAACACCTGAGATAACACAACCTCTACCACCTAAATTAGTTCTCTGGTGTCACAAAACTAAGCCGCAGCCACTGAAAAAACCGGAAAAGGCAAATGAACAAACAACAGTGGCTCAGATAAACTGAGAGGAGCACAAGCCCACGGAGGGGACCTGGCTGACCTTCACAGAAGTGCAGGGAACAACGCAAAAAGCAAGCACAAAAATAAAAGCAGAAAATATCTTATCTGATAGCAGAAGATGCAGGCAAGACTCAGCAAGCTTTCAAGTGAACCAGGAACCACAGTTGAGACAAGAACAATTGATCACCGGCAACCATGATGGGAGGGAACCTCCCTTATATAAGACCAGTCTGTAACTCCTGATTGCCAATCCTCATTGAATGGTTCAGTACTGTTTGTAACCACCAGAGGGAGCTTCTGCTCAGAATTCATTTCTAACACATTCACAACAGTACCCCCCTTGAGGAGGGGTCACCGAACCCTCATTTTGGCAACCAGGTCGGTCAGGATGAGCTCTGTGATACGCACGGATCAGTCTCCTAGCATGGATGTCCGAAGCAAACACCCAAGAATTGTCCTCCTGACCATAACCTCTCCACTTAACCAAATACTGGAGTTTCCGTCTAGAAAAACGAGAATCCAATATTTTCTCAACCACATACTCCAGATTGCCCTCAACCAAAACAGGGTCAGGAGGCACAGCCATAGGAACCACTGGCTCGACAAACCTCTTCAATAAGGACTTGTGGAACACGTTATGGATCTTAAATGTCCCTGGAAGAAGTAAACGAAAGGAAACAGGATTAAGAATCTCCATGATCTTATAAGGTCCAATGAACCTAGGCTTAAACTTAGGAGATGCAACTCTCATAGGGATATTTCTTGAGGACAACCAGACTAAGTCCCCCACTTCAAACCGAGGACCATCAGTCCTATGCCAGTTGGCAAACCGCTGGGCCCTCTCCTGAGAGAGGGACAACCTCTCCACTACCTGGTCTCAAATCTGCTGCATACGCTCCACAACAGAGTCAACACCTGGACAGACAGAAGCCTCCGTCTGTCCCGAAGAAAATCGAGGGTGAAACCCAAAATTGCAGAAAAATGGAGACATTAAAGTGGCAGAGCTAGCCCTATTATTAAGAGCAAACTCAGCCAAAGGCAAAAAAGAGACCCAGTCATCTTGATCAGCAGACACAAAGCATCTCAGATAAGTCTCCAATGTCTGGTTTGTTCTCTCAGTTTGTCCATTGATCTGAGGATGAAAAGCCGAGGAGAAAGACAATTGAACACCAAGTTTAGAACAAAAAGTCCTCCAAAATCTGGAAACAAACTGTTAGGGTTCGAGTTCCCGCTGCTGCACAAGGGGAGTCTCGAACCCGTCCCGCTGCGGTCTCCCATTCATCTCCGGCCGCAGTGGAGCCTGCTCAGCAGAGACGTCGGTCCAGGCGTCTTGCCCACTCCTCTACTGTGCAGTGACTTGCTGCTGCCTTTCCTGGATCTGCTATTATAGCCAGTGCTGGAGCAGCCGTCTTTGAGACAAAGTCCTGCGTTTTCCCATCTGAGCATGCCCAGAGTGAGATCTCTCATTGGAGATCAGGGGTCACATGTTCAGGTGCTGCAGCGGCTCCTATTGGTCCGCCAGGAAGGTCATGTAGCTATGTGTGTTTGTAACAGCTTCTCATTGGTCCTTGTTCCTGGAAGGTCCTGTAGCTGTTGCTATAAAAGGGTAGCATGGCTGGGCCGCCATGCGCTAATATCAACCATTGTATGCTATGCGCCAGTGTGATCATGCGTATGTGTGGTTAGGGACCCGGCTGAAATAAGTCACTAGAATACCGACTTAATCGGTGAGGAGTTTGGTATGGTAGCTGGCCAGGGTCGGTGTCCTAGATGCCCTAGATTACCGGCGTAACCGGTGAGGAGTTTTGATTGCCGTATTCAGGGTCTGGCGTTCAGACGCCATAGATTGCGGGTGACTCCCGCGAGGACATTAGCACATGATCACGCGTTATGTACGCTTAGCACTTAACTGTGTACCTGAGAGCCTGACAGGACACAGCACTTTTCCTCAGCGGCCCTGTGACGTAACAGGGTTTGCTTTCGACGCTAGACAGCGCCCTAGCGTTTTACTTTGCGGCTCACTGAAGCTAAGTGAGTTCGCACCTATCGCCATATAGCGCTGTGGCATTTCCGTTAGCGGCTCTGGGTATTAACAGAGTTCGCACTTACTGCCACAACGCGCTACGGCGTTTATTTTAGTGACTCTGCGGGATAACAGAGTTCGCTACTTTCGCCATTTTACTAGCAGCAGGTTCTGCCTGCACGGTGGACCCCGGGCTGCGAACGCACCTCTCTACCTCATATATTTGGTGCGTTCCGCAGACCCTAACATAATATTAGCGCCAGAGTCTGGCTGGTAAAATGGCAGATGACCAGCGTCTACTACGGGACATCCAGCAGCTGGAGGGTAGGTTGGCGGCTCTTGAGTGCACAACCTCAGCTGTGGATGTTACCGCAGTCGCTGTTCAGGCTGCTAGCGTGGCTGCAGCCAGTGTGTCCACTGCCACCTCTGCCCCCACAATATCCCACCTCCCGCTTCCAGACAAGTTTGCTGGTGACAGCAAGCAATGTCGGGGATTCGTGAGTCAGTGCTCTATACAACTCGAGCTTCTGGCTGCACGTTTCCCCACGGATCGGGCACAAGTGGGCTTTATAATTTCGCTTCTGTCAGGCAGAGCGTTGGAGTGGGCCACCCCGCTGTGGGAGCGTGACAACCGTGTGGTGCGGAGTGCTCCTCGTTTTCTGGAGGCTCTAAAAAAGGTCTTTTTAGGACCTCAGGTCACCCACGATACGGCGCTACAACTGCTGGCATTGGCACAGGGTTCGTCTTTGGTCAGTCTGTTTTCCATCCAGTTTCGGACTCTGGCCTCAGAGCTAGACTGGTCGGATAAAGTACTCATTCCAGTCTACTGGCGAGGACTGGCTGATCATGTTAAAGATGCTTTGGCTACCAGGGAGATTCCCGCCACACTGGAGAAGCTTATCGCCATATCTACCCGCATCGACCTCCGTTTTCACGAGCGGAGGTTGGAGCAGACCCAGTGTAGGCAGAGGTTCCGGCTGGCTCCCACCTTCGCCAGACCTCTGGAATCTTCCAGCCAGGCGCCCGACTCCCATGAGGCCATGGAGGTTTCTCGAGCGGGACCTAAGTCCCGGGCCGCTCGAGTACCCGTGGTCTGTAACATCTGCCAGCAGTTAGGACACTATGCCAACAAATGTCCACAGAGGTCGGGAAAACGGTCGCGTCTAGTGACCTTGGGAGGAGGTTCACTAGACACTGCGGCATTTTCCACCAAGTTGTCCTTTAAAGGGACAATTACAGTAGGTCCATCCACGCTCTCCGCTGAGCTCTGTGTGGATTCCGGAGCCGAGGGGAATTTCATGTCCTCTGCATTTGCTCTCCGCCACACTATACCTCTGGTGATGCTCGCCCAACCGGTGACTGTGCGAGTAGTGAATGGATCAACTCTGCCCTCCCAAATCACCCACCAGACGATCCCTCTCACTTTATCTATGTCCCCGTCCCATCAGGAGAGTATTTCTTTTCTTGTCCTGCCCGAGGGAATAGACGAGGTGTTGCTGGGAGTACCTTGGCTCCGTTACCACTCTCCCCATATTGAGTGGTCCTCTGGGAGGATACTGGGTTGGGGTGATTCATGTAGAGGCAGGTGTATCAGGGAGTGCGTTCAGGTCACCACCACAGAGATACCCGTAGATCTCACTTCTCTTCCTCAGTGTTATTGGGCATATGCAGACGTTTTCTCCAAGAAGGCGGCGGAGACTCTTCCACCTCATCGCCCCTACGACTGTCCTATTGATCTCTTGCCTGGAGCAGAACCTCCTCGGGGGAGAGTATACCCCCTCTCGCTCCCTGAGACGGAGGCCATGTCCCAGTACATTCAGGAGAATCTGGCAAGAGGGTTCATTAGGAAGTCGGTGTCACCAGCAGGGGCAGGGTTCTTCTTTGTGCAAAAGAAGAACGGAGAATTACGTCCATGCATTGACTACAGGGGTCTTAACGCCATCACCGTCAAGAATAAGTACCCGTTGCCCCTAATCTCTGAGCTCTTTGATAGGCTCCGAGGAGCAAGAGTATTTACCAAGCTTGATCTACGTGGTGCCTATAACCTAATTCGCATCTGTGAGGGGGACGAGTGGAAGACAGCTTTTAATACCAGGGATGGGCATTACGAATACCTGGTGATGCCCTTCAGGCTCTGTAATGCTCCCGCTGTTTTCCAAGACTTTGTCAATGATATCTTCCGGGATATGCTCTCCACCTCTGTGGTAGCCTATCTGGATGATATTCTCATCTTTTCACCAGATATAGACTCTCACCGGAGGGATGTCAACAAAGTCTTCGACCTCTTACGGGCAAACTCCCTCTATGCCAAGCTGGAGAAATGTGTGTTTGAGCAGGAGTCCTTACCTTTTCTGGGCTATATCATCTCTGCCCAGGGATTGGCTATGGATCCTGCCAAACTACAGGCTGTAATGGACTGGCAAGAACCCCATTCTCTTAAAGCGGTGCAGCGCTTTATGGGGTTCATTAATTATTATCGCCAGTTCATTCCCCATTTCTCGACTTTGGTAGCTCCCTTGGTAGCCCTCACCAAGAAGGGAGAAAATCCCAAGTTGTGGTCTGAGGAGGTCTCCAAGGCGTTCTCTTCCATCAAGTCGCATTTTGCCAGTGCTCCCATATTACATCGCCCTGATGTTGATAAACTGTTTGTTTTAGAGGTGGACGCCTCTTCTGTTGGTGCTGGAGCAGTCCTATATCAAAAGGATGCTCAAGGTCGGAAGCATCCCTGCTTCTTCTTTTCTAAGACCTTTACACCAGCAGAGAGGAATTATTCCATCGGGGACAGGGAGTTGCTGGCTATGAAATTGGCCTTCTCAGAGTGGAGACATCTTCTGGAGGGAGCTCGTTTTCCCTTCCAAGTCTTCACCGACCACAAGAACTTGGTATATTTGCAAACGGCTCAGCGGCTAAATTCTCGCCAGGCCAGATGGTCCCTATTCTTCTCTCGGTTCCATTTCACCCTCCATTTTCTCTCCGGTGAGAAGAATGTTCGGGCCGACGCTCTCTCTCGCTCCTTAGTGTCATCAGAGGAGGAGGATGAGGAGCCTCGGCTTATTGTCCCTGAAGAAAGCCTGAGAACTGTAGCCCCGGTTTCGCTAGAGTCTGTGCCTCCGGGCAAGACTTTTGTGCCCACTAATTTGCGACCGGAGGTACTCTCTTGGGCACACTCGTCCAGGGTGGGTGGACACTTTGGGGCAAAGAGGACAACTGAGCTATTGGCGAGGACATACTGGTGGCCACATATGGTCCGTGACGTCAGGGAGTATGTTCAGGCGTGTGTCTCCTGCGCCAGGAACAAGTCCCCTCGACAACGGCCAGCTCGGTTACTTTTTCCTTTGCCGGTGGCAGACAGGCCCTGGGAGATGGTTGGGATGGACTTTGTGGTGGGCTTACCCAAGTCTCGGGGTTGCACTATCATTTGGGTGATCACCGACCACTTCTCCAAAATGGTGCACTTAGTACCGCTACCACGGTTACCTTCCGCACGGGCCTTGGCAGCATTATTTATTAGACACATCTTCCGTCTACACGGTATGCCAGACAAGATTGTCAGCGATCGAGGTCCCCAATTTGCATCTCGGTTCTGGAGAGAGTTGTGTCATCTACTCTGCATTGAATTGAACCTCTCCTCTGCATATCATCCGAGACGAATGGGTTGGTAGAGAGGGCCAACCAGACCTTGGTCACCTACTTGCGACATTTTGTCTCTGCCAGGCAGGATGACTGGGCATCTCTGCTTCCATGGGCGGAGTTTGCGCTAAACAATGCTGTGGCTGACTCCACCGGACAGACCCCATTCCTCTTAAATTACGACCAGCATCCGCGGGTACCGGTGCCCATGCCCGTTGCTTCCGCTGACTCCAGGGTGGCAGACTGGGCTGTGGAAGCATGGGACATATGGGACCGCACCCAGGATGCCATTAAGGCTTCCAAGGAAAGGATGAGGTCTTCTGCCGATGCTCATCGTCGTCCCGCTCCGACATTTTCTCCTGGCGACCTAGTGTGGCTCTCCGCCCGAAACATCAGGCTACGGGTGGAATCCACTAAATTGGCACCCCGCTATTTGGGTCCCTTCAAGGTTCTCGAGCAGGTGAACCCTGTGGTTTACCGTTTGGCCCTTCCGCCTCGCCTTGGTATCTCCGACACCTTCCATGTATCCCTCCTAAAACCCGTGGTCATCTCCCGGTTGCCTGAGTCATCTGCCGGGACGTCGGGTTCGTCTTCGGACGACTACGAGGTGAATGCCCTTGTTGGGTGCAAGGTGGTACGAGGCAAAAAATTTTATTTGGTGGATTGGAGGGGTTATGGGCCTGAGGATAGGTCCTGGGAGCCTGCCGAGCATGTTCACGCTCCGCAGCTCATCGCTGCCTTAGAATGCAGCGAGGCCCAGAGAAGGAGGGGCCCTAGGAGCGGGGGTAATGTTAGGGTTCGAGTTCCCGCTGCTGCACAAGGGGAGTCTCGAACCCGTCCCGCTGCGGTCTCCCATTCATCTCCGGCCGCAGTGGAGCCTGCTCAGCAGAGACGTCGGTCCAGGCGTCTTGCCCACTCCTCTACTGTGCAGTGACTTGCTGCTGCCTTTCCTGGATCTGCTATTATAGCCAGTGCTGGAGCAGCCGTCTTTGAGACAAAGTCCTGCGTTTTCCCATCTGAGCATGCCCAGAGTGAGATCTCTCATTGGAGATCAGGGGTCACATGTTCAGGTGCTGCAGCGGCTCCTATTGGTCCGCCAGGAAGGTCATGTAGCTATGTGTGTTTGTAACAGCTTCTCATTGGTCCTTGTTCCTGGAAGGTCCTGTAGCTGTTGCTATAAAAGGGTAGCATGG
>JARQOD010005953.1:0-45390 GCA_033576555.1 Oophaga sylvatica | reverse complement strand
CCTGAAATACATATGGAGATTTAGAATATTTTCAGTCTACTATAATACCTGGTATCTGGTGATACAGTACCCCTTTTTCATCTTTTTATATTATTGTGCAATCCATACTGAGCCTGACAGCGTCTTTGTCTGACTCCTGAAATATATATGGAGATTTAGAATATTTTCACTATACTATATATACCTTGCATCTGGTGAAACAGTACCCTTTTTCAGCTTCTTATATTCTGGTGTAATCCATACTGAGCCTGAGAGAGTCAGTGTCTGCCTCCTGAAATATATACAGAGATTTTGAATATTTTCACTATACTATATATACCTGGTATCTGGTGATACAGTACCCTTTTTCAGCTTTTTATATTGCGGTCTAATCCATACTGAGCCTGTGAATGTCTGTCTGTTACTCCGGAAATATATACGGAGATTTAAAAATTACCCCAAACATTGTATACAGCTGAATGCTTGTAATACATTACCTTTTTTCTACTTTTTATATTCTGGTGTAATCCATACTGAGCCTGAGAGCGTCGGTGTGTGACTCCTGAAATATATACGGAGATTTACAATTATCCCTAGACTGTATACAGCTGTACGCTTCTGATACAGTAACATATATCTGCTGGTATTTTGGGAACATTTTCACAAAAATGAGGAAGTATGGTGGAAGAGGCCACGGACGTGAGCGTGGGGGGCCAGCTGGTACTGATGGTGGTGGTGGTGCATCTGCTGGAAGTGCCATAAGCACAATAGCACCTAAGGCAGGAGGTGTTGAGCAGACGTCATCGTCTGGCTCAAGAAGGCCTAGAAGGCTCCCTTTTGTGGGAGTAGGTAAACTGCTTTTAAAGACAAAGCATCAGGAACAGGTTTTGGCTTACATTGCTGAAACAGCCTCCAGGTCTATCGCCTCCTATTTTGAATTTTCCAAAAATGCAAGCACTGAGTCGTCAGTGCAGGCTTCTGGTTATGAACAACACCTTTCCTTGTGTGCTTCACCCCCTACTAAAAGTGAAGGATGCGGCAGCCCACACTTCAGATTAAACCATGGAGCTCTTTTCACATACCATGCCTGGGTTATCAAGTCAAATCCTGAATTCCCCAGTCCAACATTAATCAGAGATGGAGTACACTGATGCACAGCCACTGCTATATAATTCCTCTGGTACATTCACCCAGAGCACTACATTTCCCTCGCAGTCTACTGAGCCAGAATGTGACCCTGATGAAACTCAGGTGCCCCTTCCTGCATACTATACCACCTTATACGGTGAGACAGAGGAAGGTGCAGAAGAAATTGAAGAGGAGGTGATGGATGACCCAGTTGTTGACCCGGATTGGCATCCAGTGGGGGAAGAGGGTGCCGCTGGCAATAGCTCAGCAGAGGGGGAGGATCCGCAGCAGGTATCAACATCACAGCTGTGGTTATCTGGCAGGCCCGTAGCAGTCCAGAAAGGTGTTAAAAAAAAAAGAGTTGCAGGACAGCTTGGCCAGACAGTCAAATTAGCACAGCGTGCAAGACCTGAAAATGTATACCATAGTAGGAAGAGTCCAGTGTGACACTTTTTTGACCAAAATCTTATTGATGAGGCAAAGGTTATCTGTAAGAAGTGCGGAAAGACCTTTAGCCGAGGGAAAAATCTCTGAAAATTGAATACCAGTTGCATGCTAAAAACATTTAATGAATATGCACTTGCAAGCGTGGACGGACTACAACACCTACAAAATCCCCCAGGGCCGGCGTCAGCACCAGGCGCACCCGGGCAAGTGCCGGTACCCTGAGCAGGTGGGGGGACCGACTCGTGAGCGACGGCACTGGCACAGTGCCCCTTATAGTACAAAAAAGTTTCTCTGACGATTGGAGGGCCCACTCGCCGTCAGACACACCGGCGTACTATGAAGGGCCCTGTGCCAGTGCCGTCGCCCACGAGTGGGCCACCCCCCTGCTTGCTCAGGGCCCCAGCACTTGCAATACTTACCTCTCCCTGCTCCACCGCTGTGACGTCTTCGCGTTTCCTGACAGTGACATTCAGCTTAGAGAGCGCGATGAAGTCACGTCTGTACGCCCTCTGCCTAAACAGTCCAAGTGCAGAGAGCTGTAACATGGCTACGCTGAAAAGTCCAGAGTAGAGCAGTGCGCAGCGAGGAGAGGTATTACATTTTTTTAATATTTGGAGCAATATATTGGGAGCATTAAACACTGGAGAATTATATATGGGGCCCAGCATACACTTGAGCATTAAAAATGGGGCAGATCGGACACTGGAGCAGCATCCATGGGGCCCATCATATACTGGATCATTCTAAATAGGGCAGATCATACACTGCAGCAGCATCCTTGGGGCCCATCATATGCTGGAGCATTCTAAAAGGGGGAAAACAGATACTGGAGCAGCATTTATGGGGACCATTATACACTGGACCATTATAAATGGGGCCCATTATAAATGGAGCATTATATTGGCCCATAAGACACTGGAGCATCATCCATGGGGCCCATCATATACTGGAACATTCTAAATGGGGCAGATCAGACTCTGTAGCAGCATGCATGGGGCTCATCACCGACTGGAGCATTCTAAAAGTGGGAAAACAGACACTGGAGCAGCATTTACAAGGACCATTATAAAATGGAGCATTATAAATGGGGCCCATTATATATGGAGCATTATTTTGGCCCATAAGACACTGGAGCATCATCCATGGGGCCCATCATATACTGTAGAATCATATGGGGTTCATTATTTATGGGGCATCATATAGGGTATGGAGCATCATATGGGTCACATATGGGGCCTATTCTGTATGGAGCATTATATGGAGTCCATTCTGTATGGAGCAATATATGAGGCTGATTATTCTGTATGGCGCACTATGTGGTGGCCATAATACTGTATGAAGGAATATACTGTCCGTTTTTTGAGCTATTGTAGATTTTAACATAGATGTCAGTCATGTCATGTAAGAAGTGAAGTATTTTTCATTGTACTATATCTATATTTCTTGCCGTATCGGAGCATGATGAATTGTGGTATGTGTTAAAAGGGCCTACTGACACTCTTTAGCTCGGGGAACACTAAAACCGGGAGCCAGCCCTGCCTGCCCCCACAAGTTTAGCGAAATAACCCCCAGTTTTCAATGCGCAACTATTAGTATAAAGTTAATTAAGGTTGCCAAGCTTAAGTAATAAGAATTTATGTTGTTGGCATTGAAATGGGCACTGTAGGTGCCACTCCATGGCGACTTTGCTTCCCCATTGACTTGCATTGGGTTTCGTGCTTCAGTCGGACCCCTGACTTCTCCCGATAGTTGGCCGATTTCGTTCGACCCGACTTTTGAGAAAGTCGGGTTTCATGAAACCCGACTCGACCCTAAAAAATGGAAAGTCGCTCATCTCTAGTCAGGATTGATCCAGCAGCACTGAAGACTCTTTCTGATAGCACACTACCAGCAGGCAAGCGAGTTCCTGTAAGGCATATTGTGCCAATTCAGGCCAGGTGTCCAGTTTACAGGCCCAGTAGTCAAAAGGGAATGAACTGTGAGGGAGACCATCGATAGGGGAGGAGAGGCAATTTTGAACCATAGTTGACAACTGCTGTCTCCTGTCTGTTGCCATCGATTCAGTATTACCAGTCATGTGAGCGGTACTCCAACGCTACTTCGGCTGTGTGCACCACGAACACCTCTTCCATGTTGCCCAGTACGGCTCGAGTCGTGGTAGAACCTGCACCGCTGTTGTGTGCTGGGAATGTCTCTAACAAATGGTTTACCAGAGTTGCTTGTGTGTTCACCAATATTAGCTCTAGGTTCTCTTGTGGCATGATGTTCTGTAATTTGCCTTTATAGCGTGGATCAAGGATGCTGGCCAACTAGTAGTCGTCCTTCATAATTTTGGCAATGCGGGGGTCCCTTTTTAGGATCCGCAAGACATAATCACACATGTGGGCCAATGTCCCAGGTGTCAATGATGCACTGCCAGTGGTGGGTGGAGGAGCACTTTCTGTCAAATCCACATCCCTCCACTCACACTCAAACCCTGTACCTGACCTTGGCAAGTCAACATTTTCTCTTGCCCCCTGAGAAGCATCCTCCTCCCCAAAATAATCATCCCCCTCATCCTCCTCCTCTTCCTCTTCTTCCTCCACCTCGTCCAGGACAGTTCCCTGAGCAGACAATGCCTGACTGTCATCAAGGCATCAAAAGAGAGAAAATAACCTCTGTAATCACGCACACAAACCAACAATAGTTTCAGTGCAAAAATATCAAAAATATTTATTGGTACATACAAAAAGTGAAATAAAACATAATTAAAAACAAAATAGCTCCTTTCCTGAAAATCAACCTTCAAAAATGACTGGGATATAGTATATGCGGTTCATGTTTCAATACAGTATAATATCAATAACCAAAATAGGTGTGTGAGGACGAAGTAATCGCTCATCTATACATGAAAGAACCTGTATGGACCCAAAAACAGTTAATAACACCAAACAGAAATGAAAAAATGCAGCAAGTATCGGACCTCAGGAAGCCCTAAACAGAGTGGTATAACAAGTCCCATTCAGGTAACCAGATAAGTACCTGCAAGCGGTGCAACTGCTAAAGAATCATAGATTCCCCAGAACAGTCCTCATAATGGAGGCATGAAAAAGCCAGGCATGTGTCAGGGAAAAGAAGCTACAAGTGATCCCACGCGTTCCACCGTAACGGCTTCATCAGGGAAAGTATCTAATACAATACCAAGATAACTTAAATACCTGTGTGGGCATTAAGATGAAGAGAAGCAGCTGTGCGCCGTGAGTAGCCAGCCAAGGAGGAAATGAATGGGCGTGATTGGAAAATATAGGAGTGGAAAGTGCAGATGTCTGTACACCTCCAAAGTCGACTGCGCATGCGTGCAGTGGAACGCATGTGGTATCCACTGACACGCAGGTGCGGCAAAGATAGGAATGAAAAAATGCAAAACCGCGCATGTGCTGTACCATGGTAGCTGAAACATCAAAAAAGAAATAGCAAGGGAACAGCACAAGACAAGACAGGAGACATGTGGGTAACATGAACAGGCACGACATGTGAACCCAAACATACCAACGATCATACCATAAATAGTGGGAACATGTATATATTTATCAAGTTTATTAGAGTTTTATTAATTGCCGATGGCAAATGGAAAACATAATAAAAAAAAAAAAGAAAAAGGAAACATGAATAAGGAGAAAAGGCCAAACGTAATGAATGGGAACTGAAATTAATTGGTAATCAGCTGTATAATAATAACAGACAAAGAGGTCAGGTATTATGATATAAAATACACAGATGTATTGACGAAAATAGTATCCAAATCGTCAAGTGGTGACCCCAGAAGCCAATAAATGGCAATTGTCCGTCTCTATAACTAGTCGAGGCCAAATAATAACGTCAAGAATAATGTAATCGATCCCTGATATGCAAGGAACAATAAAGGCTGACCAAAAGAAACGTACGTTGTTGAAAAAGCAAAAATGGGTAAAGCCCATTAACCAATCCACCCTTAGACCGATGTCTATTATGACAACAGTATGATCATAGAACCAAATCCCATATACACATGTAAAGTCAAAAACCAAACAATGTAAATATAAAAGAGTATAAACTCTAACACAGAAAAGAGGAAGAACAGAGGACCGGAATGCATACAGGTATACTCTCATCATACAATAGAACGTCTCTATCTCAAACCCCTATGATGTAGTAATAGAGGAAGAACAACCGGGGTCCATACAGGTATACACGTATGATACATAATAAACCTGATCTAAAACCCCTCTAATGCATAAAGATGTAGCGATACCGCAACCACAAGAATCTAAATTATGTACTCCTATATAAAGAAGGTAGAAAAAACTACCAAACGAAAGGAACCACAATATCTAGGACACAAACAGATAAGTCCAAAATTGAATAAATGGATCCAAAAGGAGCATGTAATCCAGCATGGACCCTCGATCCAATCCAAAGGTGAGTATCCATTTGATTGTAGTTCCAACTGTAAAATGGTCCCAAGTCTTCCATGGTGGTAGTGAAGACACTACGAACTCCAAAATGAGAAGGGTAGTTATCCCAAAAACCCCGAAAAAAGAAGCTCCTCATTTAGACCTGTAGGGGTAGTAGATTTAAGATTAAATATCCATCGGGACTCTATTTGTAAGAGCAGTTTCTTAGGGCATCCCCCTCGATTTGAAACCACCACCCTCTCCAAACCAACCAGTCGGGTGCCACCAATCTTGCCTGATTGGTGTGTCAAGAAGTGCGAAGCCACCGACGTGAGAGGCTTACCCTTAATCTGGTCCGAAAAAGCCAAGTTAATTGTGGAGAAGTGCTTCTGGATCCGTCGTCTCAACTGTCGACTGTCATCAAGGCTTCCCTCCTCCTCCTCCGCTGCAGACGCCTGATCATTAATGTGCATCAAAGTTTGCATGAGCAGACGCATAAGTGGGATGCTCATGCTTATGATGGTGTCGTCTGCGCTTGCCAGCCGTGTGCATTCCTCAAAAACGGAAGGACTTTACAGAGGTCTTTTAGCTTTGACCACTGCATACCCAACAACTCCATGTCTGTCCTCAAACTGCCTTCCCTTGTATCCTCCCACAAATGCATTACGGCCTGCCTCTGTTCGCACAGCCTCTCAACCATGTGCATGGTGGAGTTCCACCTTGTTGCAACGTCTATGATTAGGCGGTGCTTGGGGAGGTGGAGCGATCGCTGCAGCCTCTGTATACGACTGGAGTCTACAGATGAGCGACGGATGTGTGAGCACAGTCTTCGCACCTTATGGTAACTCCGGATAATTATTTGTGAAGCACTGCACCACCAGATTCAAGGTGTGAGCCAAGCAAGGTATGTGTCTG
Source organism: Oophaga sylvatica (assembly GCA_033576555.1). Classification (NCBI taxonomy): domain Eukaryota; kingdom Metazoa; phylum Chordata; class Amphibia; order Anura; family Dendrobatidae; genus Oophaga; species Oophaga sylvatica. Next base: position 38,509 of record JARQOD010005953.1, on the reverse strand, counting down.
AGTTTTGCCAGGGCTATGGCCCCACAAAATTACGGCCGTTATCACTGACTACCTTGCCTGGCTCAAGATGTAGACTGCCCAGCCATGACTTAGTTTCTCGCTGCAAGTAGTCGGCCAGTTCCTCCGCAGTGTGTCTGTTGTCGCCCAAAGACATCATGTTTAAAACAGCCTGCTGACACTTACCACTAGCTGTTCGATAGTGGGACACCTCGTGTGCAACACTGGCAGCTGCGGATGGAGTGCTCGTACGAATGCGCTCTGTCGACGAGATTTTGCTACTGTAGGAGGAGGAGGAGGAGGAGGGTTGAACGCCTACAGCCAACTGTTGCCTATACTGTTGTCTAGGCAGCAGTGTCCCACCGCCGCTGTCCCCTGTGGACCCTGCAGTCACCACACTCATCCAGTGCGCAATCATCCAGGGTCGCGGAGCGGCATCGGAAGAAAACACGCCTGCCAGACGACTTCACTGCTTTGAAACAAGTTACACTTGCCTTCAAAATAGCCCTCACCTCTGCTAAACAGACCTATTTCACAAACCTTGCATCTTCATTATCCTACAACCCAAAACAACTGTTCAGCACATTCAACTCTCTCCTCCGCCCCCCACTGCCACCTCCAACTCCCCTCATCTCTGCCGAGGACTTTGCCACCTACTTCAAAAATAAAATCGACCAAACAAGGCAAACCTTTACTGTTCCATCACCCCAACCACTCCATATACCAGACCTCTGCCCTTCCCTACTAACCTCCCTCTCCAACATCACTGAAGAAGAGCTTACTCATCTCCTTTTCAAATCACACCTCACCACCTGTGCACTTGTCCCCATCCCTTCCCACCTGCTCCCCAACCTCACTAACATGCTCATCCCAGCCCTAACCCATCTCTTCAACCTATCGCTATCTTCTGGTACCTTTCCTTCTGCCTTCAAACATGCCACCATCACACCCATCCTCAAAAAAACAAACCTTCACCCAACTGCTATGCCCAGCTATCGCCCAATATCATTGCTCCCGTTTGCTTCCAAACTCCTTGAGCAGCATGTCCACGCTCAACTTTCCTCCCACCTCTCATCTAACTTTCTCCTTGACAACCTCCAATCTGGCTTCCCGCCCCCACCACTCCACTGAAACTGCCCTGACCAAAATTACTAATGACTTACTCACAGCCAAAGCTAACAGACAGTTCTCCATCCTCCTCCTCCTTGACCTGTCCTCTGCCTTTGACACAGTTGACCACTACCTACTGCTACAGATTCTTTCTTCCCATGGCATCAAAGGCCTTGCCCTGTCCTGGATCGCCACTTACCTTTCCGACCGCACATTTAGCGTCTCCCACTCCCACACTACCTCCTCATCCCGCCCTCTCTCTGTTGGAGTCCCTCAAGGCTCTGTCCTGGGGCCCCTACTTTTTTCCATCTATACCCTTGGCCTAGGACAACTCATAAAGTCCCATGGCTTCCAGTACCACCTATATGCGGACGACACTCAGATCTACCTCTGTGGCCCAGATGTCACCTCTCTGCTGTCCAGAATCCCGGAGTGTCTATCAGCCATATCCTCCTTCTTCACCTCTCGCTTCCTAAAACTCAATGTAGACAAAACCAAACTCATCATCTTCCCTCCATCTCACATATCTTCCCTACCCGATCTATCTATTATGGTAAATGGCATCATGATCTCTCCCGCACCTGAAATCCGCTGCCTCGGAGTAACTCTCGACTCTGCCCTGTCCTTCATACCACACATCCAAACTCTTGCCACCTCTTGGCGCCTCCAACTTAAAAACATTTCCAGAATCCGTCCCTTCCTCAGCCATCAATCTACTAAAACTCTTGTGCATGCCCTCATCATCTCCCGCCTTGATTACTGCAACACCCTCCTTTGTGGCCTCCCCGTCAACTCTCTTGCACCACTCCAGTCTGTCCTCAACTCTGCTGCCCGACTAATCCACCTCTTCCCTCGCTACTCCCCTGCTTCTCTCCTCTGCAAATCCCTCCACTGGCTCCCAATTCCCCAACGAATCCAGTTCAAACTACTAACACTGACCTACAAAGCGGTCCACAACCTGTCCCCTCCCTATATCTCTGAACTAATCTCCCAATATCTTCCTTCATGTAATCTTCGATCCTCCCAAGATCTACTATCCTCCACACTTATTCATTCCTCACACAACCGCCTCCAAGATTTCTCCCGAATATCCTTCATCCTCTGGAATTCCACGCCTCAACATGTATGATTATCCAACACCCTTGGATCCTTCAGACGGAACCTGAAAACCCATCTCTTCAGGAAAGCCTACAGCCTGCAATAACCATTCCTCCTCGCCGCCACCACCCGAGCTTCCGCCTCGCCGCCATCACCTGAGCTTCCGTCTCGCCGCCACCACCCGAGCTGCCACCTCGCTGCCACCACCAGAGCTGCCGCCACCACCAGAGCTGACGCCTCGCCGCCACCCCCAGAGCTGCTGCCTCGCCGCCACCACCACCAGAGCTGCCGCACCCCCGACCTTCTGTTTCTTCCCCATTATCCCGCAGAATGTTAGTCCGCAAGGACAGGGTCCTCTCCCCTCTGTACCAGTCTGTCATTGTAAATTTGTTTATTGTAAACGATATCTATGACTTTGTATGTAACCCCTTCTCATGTACAGCACCATGGAATTAATGGCACTATATAAATAAATAATAATAATAATGATCGACACGTAATGGCCCTGGCCATGCCTACTGGCCCATGCATCTGTTGTGAAGTGCACCTTTCCACTCACTGATTATTTGAGTGCATGGACAATGCGGTCTTTCACATGCAGGTGGAGGGCATGGATGGCTTTTTTAGAAAAGAAGTGCCGACTGGGTAGGTCATAGCGTGGGACAGCGTAGGCCATGAGCTCTCGGAACGCTGCGCTTTCAACCAAACTGAAGGGCATCACCTTTAATGAGATCATTTTAGCAATGTAGGCGTTTAAAGCAAGTGAGGTTTTGTAGTCCATCCACGCTTGCAAGTGCATGGTGTTTACATGTCTAAGCATGCAACTGGTATTCAAATGTCCGAGATTTTTTCCTCGGCTAAAGGTCCTTCCGCACTTCTTACAGATAACCTTAGCTTCATCAATAGGATTTTGGTCAAAAAAGTGTCACACTGCACTCTTCCTACTATGGGAAAAATTTTCAGGGCTTGCACACTGTGCTAATTTGACCATCTGGCCAAGCTGTCCTGCAACTCCTTTTATTTTTTTAACACGTTTTTGGAATGCTACGGGCCTGCCAGATAACCGCAGCTGCGATGTCGATGCCTGCTGTAGATACTCCTCCTCTTCTGAGCTATTGCCAGCGGCACCCTGTTCCCCCAATGGATGCCAATCCGGGTCAACAACTGAGTCATCCATCACCTCCTCTTCAATTTCATCTGCACCTTCCTCTGTGTCACCGTGTAAGGTGGTATAGTATGCGGGAAGGGGCACCTGAGTTTCATCAGGTTCAGAATCTGGCTCAGACTGCGAGGGCAATGCAGTGCTCTGGGTGACTGTACCAGCAGAATCATATAGCACTCAGTGCACTCCATGTCATATTCATCTTGACTGGGGAATTCAGGATTTCACTTGATAACTCAGGCATGGTATATGACAAGAGCTCCAGGGAGTAATCTGAAGTGTGGCCTGCAGCATCCTTCACTTTTGGTGGGGGTGAAGGACACAAGGAAAGGTGTTGTTCCTGACCAGGAGCCTGCACTGACGACTCAGTGCTTGCAGTTTTTGAAACTTCAGAAGAGGAGGCGATAGAGCTGGAGGCTGTTTCAGCAATGTAAGCCAAAACCTGTTCCTGATGCTCCGGCTTTAAAAGCGGTTTACCTACTCCCACAAAAGGGAGCCTTTCAGGCCTTATGAAGCCAGACGATGACGCAGGCTCAACACATCCTGCCTTAGGTGCTATTGTGCTTTTGGCACTACCAGCAGATGCACCACCACTACCATCAGTACCAGCTGGCCCAACCTGCCACGTCCGCGGCCTCTTCTACCATACTTCCTCATGTTTGTGAAAATGTGAGAAAAATACCAGCAGATATATGGTACTGTATGAGGAGCTTACAGTTGTATGCGGTGTAGGGAAAAATTTAAATCTCCGTATATATTTCTGGAGTCAGACACAGACGCTCACTCAGTATGGATTTGACCGTAATACTAGCAGATATACGGTACTGTATGATGAGCGTACAGCTGTAGGGGAAAATTTAAATCTCCGAATTTATTTCCGGAGTCGCACACAGACGTTCACTCAGTATGGATTTGACCGTAATACAAAAGGCAAAGAAAAGGTACTGTATCACAAGATACCAGCTTTATATAGTGTAGGGGAAAATTGAAATCTCCATATATATTTCCTGAGTCACACACAGATAGTCAGCATGAATTTGTCCGTGATACCAGCCGGTACAAGGTAGTGTCAGGCGCGTATAGCTCTATACGGTATGGGAAAAAATGAATGCTCGGTAACTGTGCAGAAAAAAAGAATAAAAGTATTAGTTCTGTGTAAAAAGCAGTCTGCACAGCAGTGTACACACAGCAATACAGCTATCAGGCAGCCTAATAACCAGCGCTGCTGCAAGCAAGAAAATCCTCCCCTGTCACTGCACACTAACTGTACAGCACAATTGCTATCAGCACAAGCACAGAAGAACTTTTATCTTTACAGCACTAGCTCTCTCCCTACTGATAAACAGCATCAGCAACCTCTCCCTACTGTTAAGATCGGCAGAAGTAAAATGGTGGTCGGAGGTGAGGGCTTTTATAGACGCTATGATGCCCCCCATAGCATGCCAATCACTGCAATGCCCATCTCTACGATGGTGGTGGGCGCTGAAAATGTCATCTCGTTGCCCACAGTGTACTTCCTTGCTCTTTGGCTGAAAAACGGCACCAGCAAGCATTCTGGGACATAAGACTTTGGCGCTCGTTTCGATGACCGCATGGCCGACCTCACGCTATGGGCGGGTTTCGGTTGACGAAACTCGACTTTGACTAAAGTCGGCGACTTTTGAATCTGACCGACCTGTTTCGCTCAACTCTATCTACGACAAATGTGTGTTTTTTTCTTTTTTGGGGGGTAAATACTGCTGTATACAAATACAATGACACTCAGTATAAAATAAATAAAACTGCTTTAAACTGGCCAAATTTTGAGCACACACAGATATGAGCTGCCTAGGAGATACCAGTATGACAAATGTGTGGCCTGTATTTTTTTATTTTTTGGTGAAACATGGCTGTATATAAGTACAGTGACACCCAGGACAAAAAATGAAAACTGCTTTAACCTGGCCAAGCTTTGAGCACACACAGATATGAGCTGCCATTGAGATACCAGTACTACAAATGTGTATTTCTTTATTTTTGGGCTTACTAGTGCTGTATATCAGTGCTGTGACACCCAGTGTAAAAAACGGAAAACCACCCTACACTGGCCAAACTTTGAGCACGCACAGATATCAGCTGGAACGGCGATACCACTACGACAAATGTGTGGTTTTTTTTCTTTTTTTGGGGGGGGTAAACACTGCTGTATATAAGTACAGTGACACCTAGGACAAAAAAATAAAATTGCCATAAACTGGCCAAACTTTGAGCATGCACAGATATGAGCTGCCACAGAGATACCAGTACAACAAATGTGTGGCCTGCATATTTTTTTTTTATTTTTTGGCGAAATATTGCTGTATATAAGTACAGTGACATCCAGGACAAAAAAAATAAAACTGCCGTAAACTGGCCAAACTTTGGGCACACACAGATATGAGCTGCCATGGAGTTACCAGTACGACTAATGTGTGGCCTGTATATTTTCTATTTTTGGGCTAACTAGTGCTGTATATCAGTACTGTGACACCCAGGACAAAAAAATGGAAAACTGACTTACACTGGCCAAATTTTGACCACGCACAGATATCAGCTGGCACGGCGATACCACAATGACACATGTGTGTTTTTTCTTTTTTGGGGGGTAAATACTGCTGTATATAAGTACAGTGACACAGAGTACTAAGAAAAAAAACTGCACTAAACTGGCCAAACTTTGAGCAAACACAGGTATGAGCTGCCACGGAGATACCAGTATGACAAATGTGTGGCCTGTATTTTTTTTTTGAGAAATACTACAGTATATAAGTACAGTGACACCCATGGCAAAAAAATAAAGCTGCCATAAACTGGCCAAACTTTGAGCACACAAAGATATGAGCTGCCATGGAGACACCAATACGACAAACGTGTGGCATGTATTTTTTTAATTTTTTGGCTAAATAGTGCTGTATATCAGTACTGTGACACCCAGGCCAAAAAAAAGGAAAATTGACCTACACTGGTCAGACTTTGAGCACACACAGATATCAGCTGGCACGTCGATACCACTATGACAAATGTGTTTTTTTTTCTTTTTTGGGGGTGTAAATAGTGCTGTATATAAGTACAGTGACACCCAGGCCAAAAAAAATAAAACTGCCGAAAACTGGCCACACTTTGAGCACACACAGATATAAGCTGCCATGGAGATACCAGTATGACAAATGTGTGGCCTGTATTTTTTTTATTTTTTGGCGAAATACTGCTGTATATAAGTACAGTGACACCAGGGACAAAAAAAGAAAATTGCCGTAAACTGGCCAAACTTTGAGCACACACAGATATGAGCTGCCACGGAGATACCAGTACAACAAATGTGTGGCCTGTATTTTTTTTATTTTTTGGCAACAAACTGCTGTATATAAGTACAGTGACACCAGGGACAAAAAAAGGAAACTGACGCAAACTGGCCAAACTTTGAGCACACACAGATATGAGCTGCCGTGGAGATACCAGTACGACAAATGTGTGGCCTGAGAGTTGAGCGAAACAAGTCAGCCAGATTCATAAGTCGCCGACTTTCGCCAAAGTCGGGTTTCGCCGAGTGAAACATGACCATAGTGTGAAGTCGGCCATGCGTTCGGCAAAACGAGCGACAAAGTCGCTTTTCCCATAATTCTTGCAGGCGCCTTTTTTCAGCCAAAGAGCAAGGACGTACACTGTGGGCAACGAGATGACATGGGCAGTGTCCACCACCATCTTAGAGAAGGGCATTGCAGTGATTGGCATGCTTTGGGGGGCCTCATAGTGTCTATAAAAGCCCTGACCACCGACCTCCATTTTACTTCTGCCGATCTTAACAGTAGGGAGAGGTTGCTGACGCTGTTTATCAGTAGGGGGAGAGTTAGGGCTGGAAAGAGAAGTACTTATCTGCTTGTGCTGATAGCAAATGTGCTGTATAATTAGTGTGCAGTGACAGGGGAGGATTTTCTTGTGTGCAGCAGCGCTGGTTATTAGGCTGCCTGATAGCTGTATTGCTGTGTGTACACTGCTGTGCATACTGCTTTTTACACAGCACTAATACTTTTATTCTCTTTTTCTGCACAGTTAGCGAACGCTCATTTTTTCCCACACCGTATAGAGCTGTACGCTCCTCACACACTTCTGTGTAACGGCTGGTATCACGGACAAATACATGCTGAATATCTGTGTGTGACTCCGGAAATATATACGGGGATTTAAATTTTCCCCTACACTGTATACAGCTGTACGCTTGTGATACAGTACCGTTTTTCTGCTTTTTGTATTACGGTCAAATCTATGCTGAGAGAGCGTCTGTGTGTGAATCTGGAAATATATACGGAGACTTAAATTTTCCCCTACACTGTATACAGCTGTAAGCTTCTGATACAGTACCATTTTTCTGCCTTTTGTATTACGGTCAAATCCATACTGAGAGAGCGTCTGTGTGTGACTCCGGAAATATATATATGGAGATTTAAATTTTCCCCTACAAACGTATACGGCTGTACGCTTCTGATACTGTACCGTTTTTCTGCTTTTTGTATTCTGGTCAAATCCATACTGAGTGAGCGTCTGTGAGTGACTCCCGAAATATATACGGAAATTTAAACTTTCCCCTACACGGTATACAGCTGTACATTTCTGATACAGTACCTTTTTTCTGCTTTTTGTATTCTGGTCTAATCCATACTGAGTGAGCGTTTGTGTGTGACTCCGGAAATATATACGGCGATTTAAATTTTTCCCTATACTGTATACAGCTGTACGCTTCTGATACAGTACCGTTTTTCTGCCTTTTGTATTATGGTCATATCCATACTGAGAGTGCATCTGTGTGTGACTCCGGAAATATTAACGGAGATTCAAATTTTCCCCTACACTGTGTACAGCTGTACGCTTCTGATACAGTACCGTTTTTCTGTTTTTTGTATTCTGGTCAAATCCATACTGAGTGAGAGTCTGTGTGTGACTCCGGAAATATATACGGAGATTTAAATTTTCCCCTGCACTGTATACAGCTGTATGCTTCTGATACAGTACCATTTATCTGCTGGTAGTTTTCGTACATTTTCCCAAACATGAGGAAGTATGGTGGAAGAGGCCGCAAACGTTGGCGGGGGGGCCAGCTGGTACTGATGGTGGTGGCGGTGCATCTGCTGGTAGTGCCAAAAGCACAATAGCACCTAAGGCAGGAGGTGTTGAGCCTGCGTCATCATCTAGCTCCAGAAGGCCTGGAAGGCTTCCTTTTGTGGGAGAAGGTAAACCATTTTAAAAGCCGGAGAATCAGGAACAGGTTTTGGCTTACATTGCCGAAACAGCCTCCAGCTCTATCGCCTCCTCTTCTGAAGTTTCAAAAACTGCAAGCACTGAGTGGACAGTGCAGGCTCCTAGTCAGGAACGACACCTTTACTTGTGTCCTTCACCCTCAACAAAAGTGAAGGATGTGGCAGGCCACACTTCAGATTACTCCCTGGAGCTCTTTTCACATACCATGCCAGGGCTATCAAGTGAAATCCTGAATTCCCCAGTCCAAGATGAATATGACATGAAGTGCACTGATGCACAGCCACTGCTATATGATTCTGCTGGTACATTCACCCAGAGCACTGCATTGCCCTCGCAGTCTACTGAGCCAGATTCTGACCCTGATGAAACTCAGGTGCCCCTTCCAGCATACTATACCACCTTACACGGTGACACAGAGGAAGGTGCAGTTGAAATTGAAGAGGAGGTGATGAATGACCCAGTTGTTGACCCAGATTGGCATCCATTGGGGGAAGAGGTTGCCGCTGGCAATAGCTTAGAGGAGAAGGAGGATCCGCAGCAGGCATCGACATCGCAGCTGCTGTTATCTGGCAGCCCCGTAGTAGTCCAAAAACGTGTTAAAAAAACAAAAACAGTTGCTGGACAGCTTGGCCAGACGGTCAAATTAGCACAACGTGCAAGTCCTGAAAATTTATCCCATAGTAGGAAGAGTGCAGTATGGCACTTTTTGGAAAAAAAACCTATTGATGAGGCAAAGGTTATCTGTAAGAAGTGCGGAAGGACCTTTAGCCTAGGGAAAAATCTCAGAAATTTGAATACCAGTTGCATGCTTAGACATTTAAACACCATGCACTTGCAAGCGTGGACGGACTACAAAACTTCAGGTAGCACATGTGCACCTGCTCCGACTGCAGGTAACCAGCAATGCTACATCGCTTCCCCCACTGTAAGCCCAACAATTAGCACATCACCAGCAAGAAATGTTGAGGTGTCGTCGCAAGGCCAAAGCAGTCAGGGAATCACAATGTTTTTCCAATAAAAGACTGAATCTAGGCCATCACCACCACCACCATCACCATCACCAACCCCCACTCAGTCCGCCATGTCCACCGCTAGTTCCCCATATGCAGCTCTCAAGTCCAGCTAAACCTAGCAGACACTCTGAGTAGGACAAGAAAGTACTCATCCTCTCATCCGCGTACACTGGCTTTGAACGCCTACATTGCCAAACAACTGATCTCATTAAAGATCATGCCCTTCCGTTTGGTTGAAAGTGCATCGTTCCGAGAGCTCATGGCCTACGCTGTCCCACTCTATGACCTACTCAGTCGGCACTTCTTTTCTAGAAAAGCCATCCCTGCCCTCCACCTGCATGTGTAAGACCGCATTGTCCATGCACTCAAACAATCAGTGAGTGGAAAGGTGCACCTCACAACAGATGCATGGGCCAGTAGGCATGGCCAGGGCTGTTACGTGTCCATCACTCTGCACTGGGTTAATGTGGTGGATGTAGGCGTTCGACCTCCTCCTCCTCCAGAAGCGAAAGCTCGTCAACAGAGCGCAGTCGCACGAGCACTCCATCTGCAGCTGCCAGTGTTGCACACGAGGTGTCCCACTATCGAACAGCTAGTGGTAAGTGTCAGCAGGCTGTTTTAAAGATGATATTTTTGGGCGACAACAGACACACCATGGAGGTACTGGCCGACTACTTGCAGCGAGAAACTGAGTCATGGCTGGGCTGTCTACATCTTGAGCCAGGCAAGGTAGTCAGTGATAACGGCCGTAAGTTTGTGGCGGCCATAGCCCTGGCAAAACTCATACACATACCTTGCCTGGCTCACACCTTGAACCTGGTGGTGTAGTGCTTCATAAATAATTATCTGGAGTTACCAGCCCTGCTCCATAAGGTGCTAAGACTGTGCTCGCACATCCGTTGCTCACCCATAGACTCCAGTCGTATGCAGAGGCTGCAGAGATCGCTCCACCTCCCCAAACACCGCCTAATCATAGATGTTGCAACCAGGTGGAACTCCACCATGCACATGGTTGAGAGGCTGTGCGAACAGAGGCAGGCCGTAATGCATTTATGGGAGGATACACGGGCAGGCAGTTTGAGGGCAGACATCGAGTTGTCGAGTGTGCAGTGGTCAAAGCTGAAAGACTTCTGTAAAGTCCTTCAGTGTTTTGAGGAATGCACACGGCTGGTAAGCGCAGAGGACGCCATCATAAGCATGAGCATCCCACTTATGCGTCTGCTCATGCAAACTTTGACGCACATTAATGATCAGGCTTCTGCAGCGGAGGAGGAAGAGGAGGAGGAGGGAAGCCTTGACGACAGTCAGCCATTGCCTGCTCAGGGAACTGTCCTGGACAAGGTGGAGGAAGAGGAGGAGAATGAGGGGATGATTATTTTGGGGATGAGGATGCTTCTCAGGTGGCAAGAGAAAATGTTGGCTTGCCAAGGTCAGATATAGGGTTTGTGTGTGACTGGAGTGATGTGGATTTGGCAGAAAGTGCTCATCCACCCACCACTGGCAGTGCAGCATTGACACCTGGAACATTGGCCCACATGTGTGATTATGTCTTGCAGATCCTAAAAAGGGACCGACGCATTGCCAAAATTATGAAGGATGACCACTGCTGGTTGGCCAGCATCCTCGATCCAAGCTATAAAGGCAAATTACAGAACATCATGCCACAGGAGAACCTAGAGCTATTATTGGCGAACAAACAAGCAACTCTGGTAAACCGTTTGTTAGAGGCATTCCCAGCACACAGCACAGCAGCGGTGCAGGTTCTACCACGAGCCGTACTGGGCAACATGGAAGAGGTGTTCGTGGTGCACACAGCCGAAGAGGCATCGGAGACAGGGGTTTCATGACCATGTTGTGGACTGATTTCTCGAGTACCGCTCACACGACTGTTAATACTGAATCGATTGCAACAGACAGGAGACAGCAGTTGTCAACTATGGTTCAAAATTACCTCTCCTCTATTGATGTTCTCCCTCACAGGTCATTCCTCTTAGACTTCTGGGCCTGTAAACTGGACACCTGGCCTGAATTGGCACAATATGCCTTACAGGAGCTCGCTTGCCCTGCTGGTAGTGTGCTATCAGAAAGAGTCTTCACTGCTGCTGGATCAATCCTGACAGAAAGAAGGACCCGGCTGTCGACCCAAAATGTTGGTGATCTCACCTTCATTAAAATGAACCATGCCTCGGTTTCAAAGGATTGTGTACCACCTTCCCCTGATGACACATAGGTTGCCAGCAAAATGGCTCACTTTGTCCTCCCCTTCCTCCGACTTCTCCAATTCCTCCATTTGCAGCTGCTGAACATCCAGCCTACACCTCAACATATGCCAGTTTTTCCACCTCCCTAACTGGGCTGTACCCCCCCCCCCAGGGCCGACGTCAGCACCTGGCGCACCCGGGCAAATGGCGGTGCCCTGAGCAGGTGGGGGGGCCCACTCGTGGGCGACGGCACTGGCACAGGGCCCCTCATGTGTCTCTGACAGTGGGGGAGCACACTCGCCATCAGAGACACCGGCGTACTATGAGGGGCCCTGTGCCAGTGCCGTCGCCCACGAGTGGGCCCCCTGGTTGCTCAGGGCCCAGCACTTGCAATACTTACTTCTCCCTGCTCCACCGCTGTGACGTCTTTCACGTTTCCTAACAGTGACATTCAGGTCAGAGAGCGCGATGACGTCACATCTGTGCACCCTCTGCCTGAACAGTCACAGTGCTGAGAGATGGAAGATGGCGACGCTGAGGAGTCCAGAGTAGAGAAGTGCCCAGCGAGGAGAGGTATTTCATTTTTTTAATGTTTGGAGCAATATATGGGGAGCATTATACACTGGAGAATTATATATGGGGCCCATCATACTCTTGAGCATCATAGATAGGGCCCATTATACACTGGAGCATTATATATGGGGCACATCATACACTGGAGTATCATATACGGGGCCCATTATACACTGGAGCTGTAATGTATGTAGTACAGTTCATATAGCGTCTTGTGCTTGGGTGCGATGAACATACATGAGACACAGGTTTGATATAGAAAAGTCCTGTATTACTTCATACAAGTTGGCATAAATAGTCACACAGTTTGCAGACACAGAAGCAGGAGACACAGCAGGCCAGAGTAAACTAAGCTCAGCAAATCACTCTCCAACACAGATTCAGGATCTTCTTCTCTGTTACCGTAAGTCCATGCAAACGTGGGTCTTTCAAAGAGCAGGGTTCAGAGTCCACAAGTGCTTCAGAGTTCCTCAGTAGGAATAGCTGGAGTACAAGGTCCAAGGCTTACAGGAGTCAAGTCGCAGGTTCACTGCAGGCTAGATTCTGAAGCACTGATTGCTCAGCTGTGGCTGCTTAAGAAGCAAAGGAGAGAATCAGGGCGGGAACATGCAAGCTGGAAACTCCATTTTGACTGAGGGCAAGATAGCTACAGAAAGACAGAAAGTAAAATGGCTGACGAACAAACTGAGTTTCAGGAATATATACATAGAACCTTACATTACTCCCCCCTTAAGGACAACCTCCGGATGACCTCAGACCAGGCTTGTGTGGGTACCTCTGATGAAACTGACGGAGCAAGCGAGGAGCATTAACGTTATTGACTGGTTCCCATGAGTTGTCTTCCACTGGGTAGCCCTGCCATTTAATCAGATATTGTAACTGATTTCTATACAACCTGGAATCTAAAATCCTTTCCACCACAAATTTTTCCTGACCATCGACTAGCACTGGGTCAGGGCAAGGAGAAGAACGTCCAGGAAACGTATTGGGTGTTGCAGCCTTTAGTAGGGATACATGAAAGACAGGGTGGATTCTCATAGTTCTGGGCAGTTGAAGACGACAAGCAACGGCACTTATAATTTTACTGATTTTATAGGGTCCAATGTACTTATGTCCCAACTTAGACGATGGAATCCTTAACTTAAGATTTCTGGTTGACAGCCAGACCAAGTCTCCTACCTTGAAAGCTGGTGCAGGTTTACGAAATTTATCTGCTGCTTTCTTGTACCTTTCTTGAGCCGATTCCAGATTTTCCTTTAGAAGATCCATATTCTTCTGTAAAGACGTGATTCTTTCAGCCACTGCTGGTAAAGGCGTTTCTATGGGAAATCGTGGTAGAATGTTAGGATGATAACCTAGATTAGAGTAAAAAGGAGACTGTTTAGTGGAGGCACTCTGAGAGTTGTTATACGAGAACTCAGCTAATGGAAGTAGATCCACCCAATCATCCTGTAGGTGGCAGATAAAGCAGCGGAGATACTGCTCCAGGGTTTGATTGGTTCGTTCGGTCTGTCCATTAGTCTGGGGATGAAAAGCAGAAGAAAGGTTTACTTTAATGTCCAATGCTGCACAGAAATTTTGCCAAAACCTAGAAGTGAATTGCACCCCTCGATCCGAAATAACCTCATCCGGTACTCCATGTAAGCGAAACACATCTTTAATCATCAAATCTGATGTCTGTTTTGCAGTGGGTAAGCCGACACAAGGGATAAAATGAGCTGCCTTTGTTAGACGGTCAACCACCACTAAAATGGTGTTCTTTCCCTGAGAGGTTGGTAACTCCACAATGAAGTCCATAGAAATGGATCCCCACGGGCGGGACGGGGTGGGAAGAGGCTGTAACAGACCAGTTGGTGAGGAGCGAGGTGTTTTGCATCTTGCACAGACCTCACATGAAGTGACATAATTCAAAACATCCTTCCTGCAAGTGGGTCACCAAAAGAAACGAGAAAGAAATTCCTGTGTCTTTAGAATTCCTCTATGCCCAGCTATCTTGGAATCGTGAATGAGTTGCAATACTCTCAATCTGACTGTTTCAGGAATATACAGGCGTTGTCCCTGAATCCACACACCATTCTTAAAGACAAGACTTACGTCCCTTGGGGGTTGTGCCAAAAAGGAATCCGCATGGTATGCTTCCTTGATGTCCTTAAGTAGGTCTTGATTATGCATTACTCCTAGGAATCTAGAGTCAGGAAGAATAGTCTTAGGAGGAGTAATTGGACGTGTCTCTGCTGAGTAAATCCTAGAGAGTGCATCAGCCTTTCCATTGCGCGATCCTGGTCTATAAGAAATGATAAAATTAAATTGGTTTAAGAAAAGATTCCAGCGAGCCTGACGAGGAGTCAGACACTTAGCCGACCTGATAAACTCAAGGTTACGATGGTCTGTCAGGACGACTATTTGCTGTGCAGCTCCCTGAAGAAGGTGTCTCCATTCTTTGAAGGCGGCAATAATGGCCAACAACTCTCTATTGCCCACATCGTAGTTCCTCTCAGCCGAAGACAACTGCTGGGAAAAGAAGGCACAGGGATGCAAGACATTCTTCTCACCTGTTCTCTGAGAGAGTATAGCTCCAACGGCACAGTCTGAAGCATCCACCTCTATTATGAAGGCAAGCTCGGGGTTGGGATGTACTAGGATAGGTGCAGTGGTAAATTTATCTTTTAGACGGGAAAATGCTTCCTGGGCTTGGGGAGTCCAGGAGAACCTAGACTCTTTCCGGGTAAGTTGAGTGATAGGTGACACTACCTCAGAGAAATTTCTAATGAAACGTCTATAGAAGTTGGCAAACCCGATGAAGCGCTGTACCTCCTTCACATTTCTAGGACTTGGCCAATCCTTGATGGCTTGGGTTTTGCTTCCATCCATACTAATTCCTTGTGTAGACAGTACATACCCCAGAAATTGAATTTCGGTCCTATGGAATTCACACTTTTCAAGTTTGATGTAAAGATGATTTTGTCTTAGACGTTCCAAGACCATTCTCACATGTCCATGATGTTCCTCTGTGGAGTTAGAAAAAATTAGAATATCATCCAAATAAATTACCACGAATGTATCTAGGAGATCCTGAAGATGTCATTCACCAAGTGTTGGAAAGTGGCTGGGGCGGTACTCAGACCAAAAGGCATAACTAAATATTCAAAGTGTCCATAGCGTGACCTGAATGCAGTCTTCCATTCATCCCCAGGTCTAATACGGACTAAGTTATAGGCCCCACGAAGATCTAGTTTAGAAAAAATTTTGGCATGTCGCACTCTCTCCAATAACTCAGGGATTAAAGGCAATGGATAACGGTTTCTAATAGTAACCTTATTGAGTTCCCTATAGTCTACGCATGGTCTCAGAGATCCATCTTTCTTCTTTACAAAGAAGATGGGTGCACCTGCAGGAGATGAAGAGGGGCGTATAAAGCCCTTGGCTAGATTTTCGTCTATGTAATCCTTTAAAGCCTTTAGCTCGGGCCCCGCCAGGGGGTAGATCTTACCAAAAGGTATCTCTGCTCCAGGCAATAATTCAATTGGACAATCATATGGACGGTGAGGAGGAAGCTGGTCAGCGTTCTTCTTGTCACATAAATCCACATAGTCCTGGTATACAGCTGGTAGTTCAGGGACTGACATGATTCCTTTAGGAACAGAGCAAGCTGAAACTTTTGGACTCATCTGTTTCTCTGGAAAGTAAATATTTAGACTTGGTGTGTGGATTCTTACATTCTTATATTCTTATATTTTTCTATCTACTGGCTAACACGGTACGAAGATACACATCTTTCCTATATCTCTGGAAAGTGTAATTCCTTGGTCTCCCAGTTAATGGTAGGATTCTGAGCCTGCAGCCATGGTAGCCCTAGAATAATGGGAAAGTGGGGAGAAGAGATAAGCATAAAGGATAGTTTCTCTTGATGATCTTTACCCATAAGAACCTTCAAGTGCTCTGTTTCCTGATCCACTGGTCCAGAGGTCAGCAGGGAGCCATCCACAGTTTCCATCTGTACTGGAGTAGCCTTCTTCACTGAACGTATTCCCTGTTTCAGAGCAAAGGAGACATCCATAAAATTTCCACTTGCCCCTGAGTCGATCATAGCAGAGCTAGACACCCAAGCTGAGTCAACCAGAGTTTGATGGAAAGAAAGCAATGAGAATTGTTTTTCTTACAACTCAGCTGGGACACCGCTGAGGAAACTTGAAAAATGGCAGCGTTTACACAGTCAACGTCCTCAGAGGTAACGGAGTTTAAGTCCGAGAAATCAAGATCTGTTGCTGCAGATCTCTCTGGAGCCTGAGGCTCGGACCTGACAGATCCCCTCTCGCAACACTCACAATGAATGAGTGCTGCAGTAGTCTTACGAGAACGGCTGGGGCAGTTTATAATGAAGTGCCCTGACTTACCACAATAGAAACATAGATTCTCCTTAAAACGATGTTCCTTGCGTGCATCACTAGCCCGTCGTTGTAAAGAGTCTACTTGCATGGGTTCAGGTTCAGGTTCCCGTGTAATCCTACTCAAAGGTTCCTTAGCTGGAGAGGAAGGTAGGAAAAGGTTAGTACGATTGCTTTCGAACCATCTCTCTTGCCTGCGTTCAGTCAGACGAGTATCAATACGGATGCAGTAGTTAATAAAGTCACCTAACGCAGTGGGAGGGTCGGCAAGAGCAAGTTCATCCTTAATCAGTGGAGATAACCCCTTTCGAAAAATAGATTTTTTGGCGGAACTGTCCCAGGTGGTATCAAGGGCCCATCTCCTGAAATCCAAGGCATATTCAGCTACCGAGTGCTTACCTTGGCGCAAAGCTAACATGGCTGCTTCAGCTGTTGCACCTCGATTGGGGTTATCAAACACCTGCCCATGGCTGAAATAAAATCATCAAGGTGATTCAAACAATCATCCTCAGTCTCAATCAGAGGGTTTGCCCACATCAAAGCCTTGTTGGTAAGCAACATAATTATAGTAAGCACCTTAGATCGTTCAGTGGGAAATTGTGAAGCATGTGCAGAAAAAAAAAGATTGCGTTGATTAATAAATCCCCTGAATTTCTCACGTTCACCGCCAAAACGAAAAGGGGGCAACTTGGGAATCCCAGCACTCGGGGCTACGGCAGGAGCCTGGACTCGCCCCTCTAGAACCTCAATCCTGGCTCGCAAATCTGGGTAGTCTGTCCAACCACTTGCAAATTGTGATTATTGAGGTCCTGTAGATTTGTAAAACGGGTCTTTATATTCTGCAAATCTGCAAGGATATTATCAGTCACTCCGCAAAGTTCCTTTATGCGGGCCTCCATTTTCCAGATCTTTTAAGACAGGATTTCTGGAAGAAGAGGAGAGGAGAAAAAAAAAACAATAGTGTTCACCTGTGGCAACACTGCAGAGAGAAAAAAAATTAAGGGAACTGCTCACCTGGAATGGTTGTGAGAAGTCACAACCACTATCATCACAGAAAGTTTCAACCAGACATCTGATATCCAGAGTTACAGTAGACAAAAAAGAGAAAAGAAAAAAAAAAAAACAATAGTGTTTACCTGTGATAACACTGCAGAAAGAAAAAACTTAAGGGAATTGCTCACCTGGAATGGTTGTGAGAAGTCACAACCACTGTCATCACAGAAAGTACAACCGGACGTCTGATATCCACAGTTACAGCAGACACAGCCCTCCAGACCCAGCAGACACTAACGTTTTGGCTTCAGAATCTTGTAATGTATGTAGTACAGTTCATATAGCGTCTTGTGCTTGGGTGCGATGAACATACATGAGACACAGGTTTGATATAGAAAAGTCCTGTATTACTTCATACAAGTTGGCAGAAATAGTCACACAGTTTGCAGACACAGAAGCAGGAGACACAGCAGGCCAGAGTAAACTAAGCTCAGCAAATCACTCTCCAACACAGATTCAGGATCTTCTTCTCTGTTACCGTAAGTCCATGCAAACGTGGGTCTTTCAAAGAGCAGGGTTCAGAGTCCACAAGTGCTTCAGAGTTCCTCAGTAGGAATAGCTGGAGTACAAGGTCCAAGGCTTACAGGAGTCAAGTCACAGGTTCACTGCAGGCTAGATTCTGAAGCACTGATTGCTCAGCTGTGGCTGCTTAAGAAGCAAAGGAGAGAATCAGGGCGGGAACATGCAAGCTGGAAACTCCATTTTGACTGAGGGCAAGATAGCTACAGAAAGACAGAAAGTAAAATGGCTGACGAACAAACTGAGTTTCAGGAATATATACATAGAACCTTACAGGAGCATCATATGGGGCCCATTATATATGGAGTATTATATAGGCCCATCATACACTGGAGCATCATCCATTGGGCCCATCATATACTGGAGCATCATATGGGACTCAGATTAGATATTAGAAAAAACTTTTTGACAGTTAGGGTGATCAATGAGTGGAACAGGCTGCCACGAGAGGTGGTGAGTTCTCCTTCAATGGAAGTCTTCAAACAGAGGCTGGACAGACATCTGTCTGGGATGATTTAGAGAATCCTGCTTTGAGCAGGGGGTTGGACCAGATGGCCCAGGAGGTCCCTTCCAACTCTACTATTCTATGATTCTATATATGGAGCATTATATAGGCTCATCATACACTGGAGCATCATCCATGGGGCCCATCAAATACTGGAGCAACATATGGGGCCCATTATATATGGCGCATTATATATGGGGACCATTATATTTGGAGCATTATATGGGACTCATCATACACTGGAGCATCATATATGGGGCCCATCATATACTAGAGCATCATTTGAGGTTCATTATTTATGGGGCATCCTATAGGTCCCTTTATATATGGAGCATCATATGGAGCACATATGGGGCCTATTCTGTATGGAGCATTATATGGAGCCCATTCTGTATGGAGCAATATATGGGGCCCATCATATACTGTATGGAGCTTAATATGCAACTCATTATACTGTATGGAGCAATATGTGGGACTCATTATACTCTATGGGGACCGTTCTATACTGTATGGCACATTATATGGGGACTATCATATACTGGAGCATTATGTGGAGCTCATCATATACTGTATGGAACATTATATGGGACCAATTATGTATGGAGCAATATATGGGGCTCATTATTTTGAATGGAGCAATATATGTGGCTCATTATACTGTATAAAGTATTATATTGGACCCATTATTCTGTATGGAGCATCATATATGGGACTCTTATTCTGTATGACGCACTATGTGGTGGCCATAATACTGTATGGAGGACTATACTGTCCGGTTTTTGAGCTATTGTAGAATTTAAAATAGATATCACTCATGTAATGTAAGAAGTGAAGTATTTGGCTTTGTATTATACCTATATTTCTCTGCCGTATCGGAGCATCATGAATTGTGGTATGTGTTAAAGGGGCCAACTGAGACTCTTTCGCCCGGGGCCCCCACAACTTTAGCCAAATAACCCCAGTTTTCAATGCGTTATTATTATTATAAATTAAATTAAGGTTGACAAGCTTAAGTAATAAGAATTTATGTTGTTGGCATTGAAATGGGCACTGTATGGGCAGTGTAGGTGTGTTTACTATCCTCCACTCACTGCCAACTTTTCTTCCCCATTGACTTGCATTGGGGTCGGGTCGAGTTTCATTCGGACCTTCGACTTTTTCCGATAGTCGGCCGATTTCATTCGACTCGACTTTTGGGAAAGTCAGATGGTCGCTCATCTCTAGTGGCCTGTATTTTTTTATTTTCAGCTAAATAGTGCTATATATCAGTACTGTGACATCCAGGACATAAAAAAGGAAAACCGGCCTACACTGGCCAAACACTGGCAAAACTTTGAGCACGCACAGATATCAGCTGGCACGGCGATACCACTACGACAAATGTGGTTTTTTTTCTTTTTTTCGGGGCAAATACTGCTGTATATAAGTACAGTGTCACCCAGGACAAAAACAAATAAAACTTCCATAAACTGGCCAAACTTTGAGCACACAGAAATATGAGCTGCCACGGAGATACCAGTACGACAAATGTGTGGCCTATATTTTTTTATTTTTTGGCGAAATACTGCTGCATATAAGTACAGTGACACCCAGGACAAAAAAAATAAAACTGCCGTAAACTGGCCAAACTTTGAGAGCACTCAGATATGAGCTGCCACGGAGATACCAGTACAACTAATGCGTGGCCTGTATTTTTTTTTGGAGGGGGTAAATACTACTGTATATAAGTACAGTGACATCCAATACAAAAATAGAAACCTCCGTAAACTGGGCAAACTTTGATCACGCACTGATATTGTTAGAGTTAAATTCATGTGAATACTTTTCCATCCATTTATGATAAGGCTAGCAGAGTTAAATTCAGTATTTCTTCTCAAGGCCTTGGAAAGCTGAGGCATAGCAGAAGGGAAGATAAGAAAGGAATGTTCCTTCATTAATAAATACTCCTCCTGACATGAAGAGATACTCTGTACTAGGAGCGAAAATCAGGGGCTAAAGGCAAAGATGGAAAGTTTGGTTAGAAAACAGTATGTTACGTGCTTTAATGATAAGTTGTATTAACTGCCATATATGGTAATTCCGCTTCCTGCTTCAGGGGTGTATATAAGCCCCTTCATTAGCAATAAAGAGTAGAGTATATTGACGCACCCTTTGGTTTGTGTCTTATTCTCTCTGGTACCACATTCCGAGGAGGAAAGGGTTAACAAGATAACAGCGACGACAGCACTGGCGCCCGAACAGGGACCTGAGTTAATCTACTCTGAGGAAGCCCGACCGGTCCGGAGACGTGGGATGAGCGGAGCCTTCTGTTGGTGATATACATACAGCGCTGGGGTAAGAATACTTATTATATTCTACCCAAAATCTATATCACTGTATAGTGGACTCCCTCCTCCCCGAGCGGTCGGCTTTCCAGGTAATTCACAGGTATTCCTGGCTCAGGTCCCTTTGAACCAGTAGACCCTCAGATTAATTGTCAGTCCTGCCTTTCCTCCTTTGAATAATAACAGTATGGATCCAATGATTGTGTTGTGGTTTTGTCTTAGTGTCTGTGTGATTGGATTGTTCATTTGGTTGGCGTACAAATATTGAAGAGCGAGCAGTGGAATGGTTCAGAAACCTTTGTGGCCCATTGTCTAAGTGACAGAGTCTTGGTGACGGAGTCATAGTGACGCAATTGTCTTGGTGACAAACTTGTCTTGGTGACAAGAGAATCTCTTCTAGGTGAGGAGATATATAAAAAATGGGGAACCAAAAAAATGCCAAGGAAGGCATTTCTGCTAAAGATTTAGTTGTGCGCAGAGATTGTGAAAAGCAGGCATGAATGAAAACGGAGAATTGAACAGTGATAAATGGAAAAAGGTTCTTTGACTCACATCATGGATGGTTGAGA
This sequence comes from Oophaga sylvatica, assembly GCA_033576555.1. Taxonomy (NCBI): domain Eukaryota; kingdom Metazoa; phylum Chordata; class Amphibia; order Anura; family Dendrobatidae; genus Oophaga; species Oophaga sylvatica. Next base: position 16,729 of record JARQOD010005953.1, on the reverse strand, counting down.
GACAAAGGACTGTTGAAAACTGAACCTGTGGATGAGTGCGTGTGATTACTTAGAAGAAAAGACTGAAGAATTAGGAGACAGACGATACAGACTGACAAAAACAGGGATGACTGATTTACCCTCCTGTCTGTTTCCCCCCCCCGGACAGTAGAAATGTACAGACCATGGAGCCCTACAGAGCAGTCGGCTCTAATAAAGCAACTAGACAGGATTTGCAAGCACTTATAAAAGGGAAATTGGCAGATGAAGCTAGATACGATAGACTGATAGATGAGACATACAAGTGCTATGTGTGTAGGACCACACCTGACAATGCAGAAGTCAGTGACAGCAAGCAGAGATAAGTGCTGGCAGCAGGGAGATGGTATTTTGCTGTACACCAAGGTCATTCTACAGATAAGGAAACTGCAGGCTGAGGTTTGACCAGCCCCTCCCATCGGGTATTCGTGAGGATGCACAGGAAAGAGTGCAACAGTTTTTAGATTTTGTTGAATATGTTTTTGGAATAGACACAGTACGTAAGAATCGAAGGGCTAGGCATGTGAATCGAAGGTCAGAGTACGTGAGAAGAAAGATAGACAGGCAGAAAAGGAAGTTACACTAGAAGATAGAGTTCAGGGAAAAGAAGAGGAGCCAAAAGATTATTTCTGGGCTCTAAGAAAAACTTGGGTGGAAATGGGTTTTGTCCCAGAAAACAAGACTAGTGAGAGGGTTCTGGCAAGTGCTTATATGAATGGGTTAAAAAAAAGGAAGTGGCAGAGAAAGTGAAGGTAAGTAGACCTGATTGGAGATCAGTAAAAGCAGAGGATCTAGCCAGAATAGCACAGGGGGCACAACATGATTTAGCGCAGGCTAAAGAGGAGCAAGGATACATGCTGTAGGTACTCGTCCTGCAAACAGGGAGAGGAGACGAGTGCCAGGAGATGGACAGAAATTGTGTTACGGGTGCAAGAAACCAGGACATTTTAGGAGGGATTGCAGAACTAATCCATATCCAGCCTGTCCAACTAATCCATATGCAAATGACCCGCCTGCAGGAGGCCCCCAAGACCAATTAGGGTTGCTCCCATAGGATAATGGTAGCTTGCACATGAACCCCCTTGTCTCCCTACCCCCAACTCCTAATTGCATAGTGCAGGTGAACCTACCAGGGGACATGAGGTTGAGTTCCAAGTGGACACGGGGGCAGACAATTCAGTAATTACAGAAGAGGACTGGCCATTTGGGAAAAGTGATTTCTCCCACCATGTTATAGCGACTCCTTATAACTCTCCATCTATCCTGCTCCCCGTCACTAATAAGATTCCTCTGCAAATTCAAGGAACCACTGTACACACACACAGTTAATGGTATTACCACGGGGTCAATGTAATCTTTTAGGAAGTGATGTGTTGTCACAATTGCAAGCACATATTGAGTATCATCTTGATGGAACTGTCACTATGACACCAGGATTGAAGCAGAGCACTCTTTGTAAAATCATGTCGCTAGACGTTGCTAGTATAGAGGACACAAATGAATTTCCTTCAATGTTGGAAGGTGTGATACCGCATGATTTCTGGGCTTCAGATAAAACAGATGTGGGCAGATTAAGGGTGCAGCCAGTCAGCAGATTACAGAAACTGGTAGCAAGTGATGTTAAAACCTAGCCCCCACCTTCGGCAGCAGGCCTGCAGCTAGGTTCTTATCAGTAGCCTTAACAGAAGAAAAAAAAAAAAACTCCAGCTTCCCCCTTCAACTACGAGATTTAACTCTCTATGTATTGGCTGGTACAATATATATATATATATATATACACTTTTGTTCCAGATATCTCAGGAAGCTGCTTGGTTCACAGTTATTGATTTTGCCAATGTTATTTTTATAATATGTTGATGACTTACTGATTTGTGCCCCCTCCAGGAAACAATGTCGTATTGCAACAATATTACTCATGTTGTTTTTGTACCAAGCTGGATGTAAAGCGTCAAAGGATAAACTGCAATTCTGTAAATCTTCAGTTATCTTTTTGGGACATTGTATTACACCAGGGGCGCGACATCTGACCAGCGCTCGCAAAGAAGCTGTACAGAATTTTCCTATTCCTGTTAATGTTGCCGCTCTTAGGACATTTCTTGGACTGGTTTCCTACTGCAGGCAGTGGATACATGCTGTGTCAATCCTCATGCAGCCTCTCTGTGACTGTATCACCATTGTGCCTTTTAAACTAACTCCTGAAGGTATAGACTGTTTTTATTCTCTCAAAAACAGGATTGTGGCAGCTCCAGCGCTAGGAACCCCCAACTATGAACTACCATTCACCCTGTATCTCCACGAACAGCAGGGACATGCGGCAGGGGTATTGACTCAGTTACATGGTGACAATCAAAGGCCTGTAGCCTATTTCAGTGGAAGACTAGATGCAGTGGCTAGAGGTGCCCCGTCCTGTGTACGGGCAGTACATGCTGTAGGACTATTGCTTCACAAATCGTCAGATATCGTTCTTGATCATCCACTGACAGTACTTACACCTCATGACGTATATACCATACTGAACCAGGTGCAGCCGGCACACCTTTCAGCTGCACGTCACCTTCGATTGCAATGTGCACTTTTAATGCCTCCAAATGTTTCTTTGCAGAGATGTACCACACTTAATCCTGCCACGTTGTTACCTCTCTCGGATCTAAAGGAGGGGTCAGGTACGGTTTTATACAAAGAAGATCCAAGAGAGGAGATTCCTCATGACTGTGTTCAGCTTATGGCACAAGAAACAGCAGGCCTACCCACAGTGTTTGAAACTGAGAGACTTAATGCTGATTTTGAATTTTTTTGTAGATGGATCTCGCCACCAAGATGACTCAGGTACCTTCCACACCGGGTATGCCATCGTCTCCCTGAATGCAGTGATCAAAGCAGAACCAATGCTCCCACATCAGTCGGCCCAGGAGGCTGAACTTAAGGCTCTGACTGAGGCCTGTAAGATAGCTGAAGGTAGAATTGTTAACATCTACACAGATTCTAGATACGCATTCGGTATAGCTTATGATTTTGGTCCAATTTGGAAATCTAGAGGATTCCTGACGGCAGCAGGACATCCATTAAAAATGCTGACGCAGTCCAGCAGTTAATTGAGCATTACAATTACCAAAAGAGGTAGCTGTCATAAAAGTTAAAGCACATACCAGACGCACTGATCAGGTGAGTAAAGGAAACGCAATGGCCGATGCAGCAGCAAAAACAGCAGCCAGTAGACCACTCCAAGGGGTAACGATGCACCAGGTAAGCGCTCCCAAAAATCCCTTTGTGTCGGAGGATGCCTTATCCCAGATGCAGGCTCAGGTGCACCAGGAGGAAGTAGAAAAGTAGGAAAAAGAAGGTGCATGTCTGAATGCAGCAACTGGGTATGGGGAAGAGGGATGCGCCGATGCCTTCCAAGAGCGTTGTACCCTGCGGTCGCCCAGATGTTACATGGGCCAACCCACCAGTCCAAAACTGCTGTAATGAGCGTGATGCAGAAGCATTGGGTAGCACCAGGCTTTTCCACCTGTATAGAAGGTTTGATCCAGGGATGCATGGTATGTGCTACACATAATCAGGGAAGGGTAGTCAAGACACCACCCAAACACGCCCCTCGGCCCTTCTATTCTTTCCAGAGACTGCAGATTGATTATATTCAGCTGCCAAAAATCAGGGTCATGGAGTACGTGTTTGTTGTTATTTGATTTATTGGCCAGGCTTCCGATGCCAAGGCAGGCTTGCGGCAACCGCAAAGAAGCTGCTTGCGGAGGTGGTGTGCAGGTGTGGAGTACCAGAGGTGATCGAAAGTGACAGAGATCCGAACCAGGATCCTGGGAGTCACAGCTTGCAGCCCAGAGACTGGGTAGTCATTAAAAGACACGTGAGAAAGAGTCTGGATCCGAGATTTGATGGACTTTTTCAAGTTCTACTGATGACAAGTACCGCAGTCAAGCTACAAGGCAAGGAAACTTGGATCCACGCATCGCATTGTAAGAAGATCCTTGGAGAGCCTCCAGAAGAGGAATGATGCTACTAATGACATTTGCTTGCATCCTTGCAGTAACGGATGCTTGGAACAGACTTAGCCGAGTAGATGGAGATGATAACAGATTCATTAGACACCACTTAGTTTTAGTGGATGGACTGAAAGAACAAAACCAAACTGTTGCAAACTGTTGGATTTGTACATTACATAAACGATCTGCAGACAATAGACCTCGCCCAAATGGGAGACCACACATAGTGGAGATGGGGATAGCAAATAAATTTTTCAGTGCATTATTCATCTACCCTATGATAACTCAGACATGGGATAAGTTGGTAGAATCCACAGACTACCTAGATGATCAAATATGGGATATTTTAGATATCATGAATGGGTCCCTTGCAGTACAGAACCAGCTAATTATTGTTACTAACCAACATACCCTCGTGTTAGATTACCTGACTGCAGCTCAAGGAGGGATGTGCCAGATTATTGGACCTGCATGTTGCTATTATATTGATAATTCTAGTGTTTTAACCTTAAACATAAGCTAGAGGATGTCATAAAGTTAAGGAAACTATATGATGAGGCAAATCTGAAGAATCAAGATTCATGGTGGGCAAATACTTTCTCCTTTCTTAACCCCGCAAATTGGTTCAAAGGCATAGGGGATGGCTGACTGGGATAATACAAGCTGGCCTACAGGTTTTATTGATATGTCTTGCTATCTATTTACTTTTTAAAATTTGTTTGATGTGTATTAGACGATGTACTAAGACAAAGAGGAGATATAAAGATATGTATTGATCAAATGAAGGAAAAAAAGGAGGGAATGTTAGAGTTAAATTCATGTGAATACTTTTCCATCCATTTATGATAAGGCTAGCAGAGTTAAATTCAGTATTTCTTCTCAAGGCCTTGGAAAGCTGAGGCATAGCAGAAGGGAAGATAAGAAAGGAATGTTCCTTCATTAATAAATACTCCTCCTGACATGAAGAGATACTCTGTACTAGGAGCGAAAATCAGGGGCTAAAGGCAAAGATGGAAAGTTTGGTTAGAAAACAGTATGTTACGTGCTTTAATGATAAGTTGTATTAACTGCCATATATGGTAATTCCGCTTCCTGCTTCAGGGGTGTATATAAGCCCCTTCATTAGCAATAAAGAGTAGAGTATATTGACGCACCCTTTGGTTTGTGTCTTATTCTCTCTGGTACCACATTCCGAGGAGGAAAGGGTTAACAAGATAACAGCGAGGACAATATGAACTGCCACGGAGATACCACACCGAGAAATGTATGGCCTGTATGCCAATTACACCTGAGCTAGCTATATACGGCCAATATATCCTACAGGTAGCAGCAGTAGCAGCACCAGAACACAGGAAGGGAATGGACCCTCTTGATGTATGCAATGATCTATATACACACATACAGTGCTTGCAGGCCTTGCACTGATGTGTATAGAGCGAAGTACACTCCCCTGCTACCTAACACTGGAACCTATATACTCCGGAATTAGTCCTTAGAAGGACTGTTAGTTTATCAGGATTTGAGTAGTTTAGGATGGTAGACCCCACACTAACTAAGAAATCCCCAAATCTGACCCTATCTCGGCAGCAGCTCTCCCTACACTTTCTCAATCCGGAGCTGAATGCGCCGAGCAGGGCGGGTCTGGTCTCTTATACCCCTGATGATGCTGTGCGGCCAGCCAATCACTGCAAGACCACAACAAAGATGGCTGTGGCGTATCATTGCCTGGCAGACAATCCCTGTATTATGATTGGGTCGGTAAAGTCCGCCAAAAAAGCTGCGTGGAGACCCGAGTTCCCGCCGAGTAATCCCGGAAATGCTCGGTGCGCGCCGATTATACCGAGTACCGTGATACTGGGGCAAGTAACGAGTAGTGGTGAGCGCGTTCACTCATCACTACTAGAGGCAAAAACCCGGTGACCCCCTGCTAGTTTCAGAATTATGGGAAGAACTCAACTGGCGTGAACAGACGTAACCTCCTGATAAAGAAAGCATTAACATTATATAGTGAAAAGCTTGTATTGTGATTACAGTTATATCGATATATATGGTTCATTGTTGATTTGCATTGTTTCATAATACAAATTGTCTTATAACTACTGTAAATTACTCTGCTCAGTGACTGTTCTTGCCTCATGTCCTCTGTGCATTGCATCCTATCACCTACATTACATTTTGATGTTACTTTTTTTGTCTGTATGTCTTTCTGTACATGCGTTAATGTGGAACTGGGCAGATACCCGTGGCTCTTGTCTGGGGAAGTGCTGAGCACTGTGTTACAGATCTGTGGATGTGTCAGAATTATCCTGATTTGACAAATTCATAAGCACCTGAAACTCAGCTTAGGGACAAATAATGGTGGCTACCTGAGTGATATAGCGCTTGGGTGGACATCTCAGCAACACATTTTTTTTCTTTTGGTTTTCATATGAAATATCAGCAAAAGAAAGACATGGTTAAATTTTAACCCTAGTCATGTATTAACTCATTCATTCAAGTCTCCCACTCCCGACTCCAAGACTTCTCCCGCGCTGCGCCAATCCTCGGGAATGCTCTACCCCAAGAAATTAGGACTATCCACAATTTGTATGGTTTCAGGCGCTCCCTCAAAACACATCTGTTCAGAGCGGCCTATCACATTCACTAATCAAAGTCATTCTATGTGTAAGTGTGTGTGTGTAGCCCATTCACTATCTCCATCCATCCCTCACTCCCTTAAGATGGCTGGACCATCATTGTAAATGCACCATTGTATATAACACCTGTACTTTGTATCTCCCCCACCTCATTGTAGATTGTAAGCTCTCACGAGCAGGGCCGTCTTATTTTGCTTTAATTATTGTATTGTTAACGTTGTTACTTATGACTTGTGTTTTGAAACTGTTAAACTGTAAAGCGCTGCGGAATATGATGGCGCTATATAAATAAAGATTATTATTATTATTATTATTAAGTCTGTGGGTCCAAGAAAAATTCAGACAGTCCGCTGATTTTACCTAGTTGCATCTGAGTACTGCCCATTCTATATTATTTGCCAGGAAAAAAACTTCATTTTTGGCATATAACAAAAAACAATGAGACACGTTGAATCCTGACTCACAGACCTAACACTGATGATAATAGTATCCAGCAGGGGCGGAACTATCGTGGAAGCAGGGGAAGCAGCTGCCACAGGGCCCGGGCTAGAAGGGGGCCCGTCCCTGCTGCAGCTGCCATGAGCGTACCGTACTCTGAGAGAGTTGCCGGCTGCAGTGTAGCAGGGGCGCAGTCACACACACTGTGACACCACTCACCGCCCCTCCCCCGCACCTGTAGTCAGCAGCAGAGCATCGGATCCCTCCCCTCCAGCAGCGTCACAGCTCTCAGACTGTGGAGAGCCATGGAGGGGCGGGGCTAAATGTCGGGGTGGAGCCACAGACAAGCAGGGAGAAGGAGGCAAAAAAGAAAGAAAAACAAGAGTGGGAGAGAGAAAAGATGAAAGAAGACAGAAAACACAAGAGAGGCAAGACACAGGTGAGAAGATGATATAGATAGATATATAGCTATATATACTGTAATATATATGCTATATAACTGTCAGTCGCCAGCGAGTGCGCGCTTCAGCTGCATGGAGGGAGTTTCACCGCAGGAGCGCGGCCAGGTAAGAAGAACTTGTTTTTTTTGTTTTTTTTTTATTGAGAGCGGCGATCCTGGGGGCCCGGGGCAGACTGTGAGACATGGGGGCAGAATGCTGGACACGGGGGGGCAGAATGCTGGACACGGGGGGGGGGCAGAATGCTGGACACGGGGGCAGAATGCTGGACACGGGGGGGCAGAATGCTGGACATGGGGGGGCAGAATGCTGGACACGGGGGGGCAGAATGCTGGACACGGGGGGGCAGAATGCTGGACACGGGGGGCAGAATGCTGGACACGGGGGGCAGAATGCTGGACATGGGGGCAGATGCTGGACGGGGGCAGAATGCTGGACACGGGGGCAGAATGCTGGACACGGGGGGCAGGACATGGACAGATGCTGGACACGGGGGGCAGATGCTGGACATGGGGGCAGAATGCTGGAACGGGGGGCAGAATGCTGGACAAGGTCGATGCAAGGGGGCAGAATGCTGACATGGGCAGAGTGCTGGACGGGGCAGAATGCTGGACATGGGGGCAGATGCTGGACACGGGGGGGCAGAATGCTGGACACGGGGGGGCAGAATGCTGGACACGGGGGGCAGAATGCTGGACACGGGGGGCAGAATGCTGGACACGGGGGGGCAGAATGCTGGACACGGGGGGGCAGAATGCTGGACATTGGGACAGAATGCTGGACACGGAGGCAGAATGCTGGACATGGGGCAGAATGCTGGACATGGGGGGCAGAATGCTGGACAGGGGGGGCAGAATGCTGGACTTTGGGGCAGAATGCTGGACACGAGGGGCAGAATGCTGGACACGAGGGGGCAGAATGCTGGACACGGGGGGCAGATGCTGGACACGGGGGGCAGAATGCTGGACATGGGGAGAATGCTGGATACGGGGGACAGAATGCTGGACACGGGGGGGCAGAATGCTGGACACGAGGGGCAGAATGCTGGACACGGGGGGGCAGAATGCTGGACACGGGGGGCAGAATGCTGGACACGGGGGGGCAGAATGCTGGACATGGGGAGAATGCTGGATACGGGGGACAGAATGCTGGACACGGGGGGGCAGAATGCTGGACACGAGGGGCAGAATGCTGGACACGGGGGGGCAGAATGCTGGACACGGGGGGCAGAATGCTGGACACGGGGGGGCAGAATGCTGGACATGGGGAGAATGCTGGATACGGGGGACAGAATGCTGGACACGGGGGGGCAGAATGCTGGACACGAGGGGCAGAATGCTGGACACGGGGGGGCAGAATGCTGGACACGAGGGGCAGAATGCTGGACACGGGGGGCAGAATGCTGGACACGGGGGGCAGAATACTGGACATTGGGACAGAATGCTGGACACGGGGGGACAGAATGCTGGACACGGGAGGACAGAATGCTGGACATTGGGACAGAATGCTGGACACGGGAGGCAGAATGCTGGACACGGGGGGGCAGAATGCTGGACATGGGGGCAGAATGCTGGACATTGGGACAGAATGCTGGACACGGGGGGCAGAATGCTGGACACGGGGGACAGAATGCTGGACACGGGGGGACAGAATGCTGGACACGGGGGGCAGAATGCTGGACACGGGGGGCAGAATGCTGGACACGGGGGCAGAATGCTGGACATGGGGGCAGAATGCTGGACTTGGGGGCAGAATGCTGGACTTGGGGCGAGAATGCTGGACACGGGGGGCAGAATGCTGGACACGGGGGGCAGAATGCTGGACACGGGGGGCAGAGTGCTGGACACGGGGGGCATAATGCTGGACACGGGGGGCAGAATGCTGGACACGGGGGGCAGAGTGCTGGACTTTGGGGCAGAATGCTGGACACGGGGGGCAGAATGCTGGACACGGGGGGCAGAATGCTGGACATGGGGGGCAGAGTGCTGGACTTTGGGGCAGAATGCTGGACACGGGGGGCAGAATGCTGGACACGGGGGGCAGAATGCTGGACATGGGGGGCAGAGTGCTGGACTTTGGGGCAGAATGCTGGACACGGGGGGCAGAATGCTGGACACGAGGGGCAGAATGCTGGACACGGGGGGCAGAATGCTGGACACAGAGGGCAGAATGCTGGACACTGGGGGCAGAATGCTGGACACAGTGGCAGAATGCTGGACACGATGGCAGAATGCTGGACACGGGGGCAGAATGCTGACACAGGGGGCAGAATGCTGGACATGGGGGCAGAATGCTGGACACGGGGCAGAATGCTGGACACGGGGCAGAATGCCGGACACGGGGCAGAATGCGAGACACAAGGGGCAGAATGGAGATACGGGGCATGACTGGAGACACGGGGCATGACTGGAGAGGGGCAGACTGGGACATGGGCAGGATGGATATGATGGAGACAGATGGGGGAGGATGGGGGGATCATATGGGGCAGAAAAAGTGGAGTTGCGCCAATATGTGCACTGATGAGGATGAAATGATATGGATTGGCAAGGCTGCAGTGGTGGCCAGTGCAGGCTGTATGTCTCTGTGTGGGCAGTTTTATTGCTGATATATTGTTTTTGTAGCGCTGTATATATATTGGTATTTTACTAATAGCAATTTGGAATCCCTAGGAAATAATGATATCAAGAAAGAGAAAAATTGCTTCACTTGTGACAAATATGGAACCGAACATTGACCATCTCATTAGCTAAAAGCAGGCCCGTAGTTCCCATTGAAATACCAGTAAGTTTGTTGATTTTTAACTTTACTTGTTCTTTATTTTAAGTATTGTATTTGTTCCTGTTTTGTTTTTTTTTACTTCAAAATAAGAGTGTAGTATATGGTGTATACAGGGTCATACACATCGTGTGCGGTATATAGAGTGTAGTATATGGTGTATACAGGATCATACACATCGTGTGCGGTATATAGAGTGTAGTATATGGTGTATACAGGGTCATACACATCGTGTGCGGTATATAGAGTGTAGTATATGGTGTATACAGGGTCATACACATCGTGTGCGGTATATAGAGTGTAGTATATGGTGTATACAGGGTCATACACATCATGTGCGGTATATAGAGTGTATATACACTGCTGTATTATACTTTTCATATACAGGTTATAATGCCTCTTTTATTTTGTATAGAGGTGAGTGTGCCATGTATAATATATGGTATATACAGCGTAGTGTCGCATACACTGCTGTATTATACAATATACAACAGTTCTAATGCTCCATACCTAACATGCAGGATAATGTACAGTGTATATGATGTAACCTGTATAAAATGCGACATTGGCTTGCCCCCCCTAGTTTTGATCCTGGGTACGCCCATGCAAGCTGCCGGTGGTGTGAGTCTGATATGGGGCCCTCCGGCGCCGCTATGAGAGGAGGTGGGACGGGCCCCGAGCAGTCCGGCACTTCCGCGTCATGTGACGTGGGGGCGTGCGTGTCTCGACCACGCACCACAATTGTGGGTTACCAGGGCAATGGGGTACCCAGAGCCGAGCCCATGGAAGTCTATGGGGGTTGTCACAGGTAGCGGTGGCTCGGTCTGTGGCCCTGGCGGTCAGGCGTATGTTGGGGGGAATATTTACAGGGGATAGGTATATATACAGTTTGTGACGCCACCTGTAGTTCTCTGATCACTAAGACCAGCGCTGCTGTAGATCTCTGAGGGGATGGTGTGGCAGCTAGTTGTCGGGTTCCCTACAGGTGGGACTCTTCCCTCAGGTCGATAGTTATGGTGGGGTTGTGCAGGGATGCAATCAAATAACTCAGTCTCACACCGTCAGCGTCTTTCCATACCTTTTACTTGTCAGATGGTAAGGCAGGTCCCAGGGAGGCTGGTCGGGTGGAGAATGTGCTTTGAGGCAACAGCTGAACAGGTTATGGGCCTCCTTGACTTTCAAAATGGTGAGCTCAACCAGCTTAAAGCGTAGTTCACTCCAGAATCTCCAGCTTCTCCAAGCTGTACTGCCCGGTCAGTTTTGTGGTCGGAGTCTTCCAGTGAGAGAGCTGGGTTCCTAATGTGGTCCTGCAGTGACTCAAAGTTCCCACTCTCCCCGACCCCAGCCACGCACCGACACTCCAAGGGCTGCCCTCTGCCACCTAAGGTCCAGTAAGCCTCTGGTTTTTCTATCACTATGCCTGGAGCTATAGTGATGCTTCGGTCCCCAGTGACCGGTGACAATGTGCAGGATAATCCAATCCTAAGGCACTTCTGAATCCTTCCACTATGCCTTTCGCCCTGTCCGCGCTTGTAGCATAAGCACTCCACACTTCCAAAGGCTATGCAGATTAGTCCCTTACTTGCTTCTTTCCAGAGCTTGCTAACAGGTGCTCAGTAATCTTCTAGTTCAGGAGCACGTCTCTGAACTCCACTGTCCTTGGGACAGGAGACTGAAGGTCCTGATGCTCACTCCTCTTTCTTCCTGCACAGACTGCACACTGAATGATCTCCTCTGTCCGAAGACAGGAAACAGACTCCTAAGAGTCCAGACTAGACTGACTGGCTGGCTGCATCTCACTAGCCTATATAACCTATGGGTGTGTCTAAGTGTGTGATGGAGTGAATGTTTATTGAGCATTAAACTGTTACCTCTCCGCACATTCTCCAGGGTACTGCGTGTGCCTTCACACCAGGGCTACACATTCCCCCATGGTAAAATACAGCACTCCCGGGCTGTGAAATACAAGAAGACATTTTGTTTTTGCATTAAACATTAACATTAACTCTTCCCATCCGGGAGGTAAGGATTTCTTGAACGTTGCATTAAAACATATAGAAAAATACAAAAAGTATTAAAGCATCAAGGCATTCAATATATACACAGTATTCTTGTGAAGGACCCGCACCAAACCTTCAACGTGGGTCCTGGGTGGGCTGCAGGACATCTGGCTGCAGACCTCGCTCAGTGCCACACCACACGGGTTTTATATTCAGAGGTAGTTGAGGTGGTTTCATGTAAAACCAATATAATGCACCTTAGTGCAACTATTTACAGGATACAGTTTTTGGGCTGGCTCAGTCCTCAGCCACGCAGTCCATTATAAGACACATTTTCAAATAATTCACATTATATCAAATTCTATTTACTCAAAATTCTTTAACTTTTTCAAATTTTCATCTTGTACCCAGCCGGGTATTCTACTCATTATAGTAAAACTATGTAAACATTATGCATAACCATAAAGTGCAAAACAGCAAATATTATATACTCGTATCAACGGTGCAAACTATTTTCACTTTTATAAAAACTTATATACATCTTCTCAGCTGCGGTAAACCCTGTCTGGGTCCTACCGTTCTTCACATTTTCTTGCTAACTTCGGTTACACTTTCCATCCCGGGGGCTGGAACGACACGATGATCCTTAGATCCCATGACAAATAGGTCGTGACTAGTGTTGAGCATTCCGATACCGCAAGTATCGGGTATCGGCCGATATTCGCGTTATCGGAATTCCGATACTTAATTCCGATACTTTTTCAATATCGTATACTGGAATCGGAAGTTCCCATAATTCTTTGAGAGGCAATGTGATTTTAGTCAGCCAATGAGGAATCCTATGAAGTGTGGGCACATCCTGTAATGCTGCGGTCATCTTAACTAATGGCATGGCTGTGATTGGCTGCTGAAATGATGTCAGAATGCACTATAAAAGGCGCCGCCGCCATTTTAGCGTCACTGTGCTGTGAATTCAGATAGGGACAGAACGCTGCTCTGCTGACTCTGAGGGACAGTTAGAGATTGCGATTTAGTGTACTGTGCTGTAGGCAGGCTATCACCAACCGCTGTGTAAAGCTTCCTTTTGCCTGCAGTGTTGTTTTAACAGCTCTGCAAGGTGTGTGGTGAGTGCAGGTGACGCTGCAGTTTGCTCTGCATCCAACGCTGTCTGTAGGCATCTGCACGTGTCACTCACAGACTCTTTTTTTTTTTCTTTAGTGTAATTCTAGCTGCTCCATTCAATAGAAATTATAGTGTGATGCGCTTCCATCCGTATCCAATACATTGGTTGCAAACACTATAGAAGTAGACAAAGGAGTAGCCTTTCCCAGATTGTGGACAGTTGTGTTTCAGTGTTCACTTCAGTCTGTGTTTTTTATTTTTTGAGTGCATATCACGCTCCAGTTACTTGTTCAAGCACTGCTGCTTGTACTCTGCTGAGCGTGTCTCAGTGCCTCATCCTTTTCATTTTTCTCCAATTGGTTCTGCTCCATTCCATTTAAAATCTAATCTATTAGTGTGACGCGCTTCCATCCGTATACAATACATTGGTTGCAAACACTATAGAAGTAGACAAAGGAGTAGCCTTTCACAGATTGTGAACAGTTGTGTTTCAGTGTTCACTTCAGTCTGTGTTTTTTATTTTTGAGTGCACATCACGCTCCAGTTACTTGTTCAAGCACTGCTGCTTGTACTCTGCTGAGCGTGTCTCAGTGGCTCATCCTTTTCATTTATCTCCAATTGGTTCTGCTCCATTCCATTTAAAATATAATCTATTAGTGTGACGCGCTTCCATCCGTATACAATACATTGGTTGCAAACACTATAGAAGTAGACAAAGGAGTAGCCTTTCACAGATTGTGAATAGTTGTGTTTCAGTGTTCACTGCAGCCTGTGAGGTTTTTTTTTTTTTTTTTTTTTTTTTTAAATGCAGATCACGCTCCATTTACTTCTTCAACCACCGCTGCGTGTACTCTGCTGAGTGTCTGTCACTGGCTCATCCTTGTCATTTTTCTAAAATTGGTGCTGCTTTATTCTATTTAAAATAATTCAAATATATTACAGTGACGTGCTTCCATCCGTATACAATACATTGGTTGCAAACAATATAGTAATACACAAACGGGCCTTTCACAGCTACTGAACAGTTGTGTGCACTGTTTACTGTAGTCAGAGGTTTTCATTTTTGTAGTGCAGATCCCGCTCCAGTTACTTCTTCAACCACTGTTGCTTGTACTCTCCTGAGCGTGTCTCACTGCCTCATCCTTCACATTTTTCTAAAATTGGTGCTGCTTTATTCTATTTAAAATAATTCAAATATATTACAGTGACGTGCTTCCATCCGTATACAATACATTGGTTGCAAACAATATAGTAGTACACAAACGGGCCTTTCACAGCTACTGAACAGTTGTGTGCACTGTTTACTGTAGTCAGAGGTTTTCATTTTTGCAGTGCAGATCCCGCTCCAGTTACTTCTTCAACCACTGTTGCTTGTACTCTGCTGAGCGTGTCTCACTGCCTCATCCTTCACATTTTTCTCGAATTGGTGCTGCTTTATTCTATTTAAAATAATTCAAATCTATTACAGTGACGTGCTTCCATCCGTATACAATACATTGGTTGCAAACAATATAGAAGTACACAAACGGGCCTTTCACAGCTACTGAACATGGTTTTTAATTTTTAACTAAAATATGTATTTTTTCAAATGACACAAATATAAGTAATGTTGAAGAGGAATAGTCCTACATCCATTGTTTGCACAATATTACAGGTGTACATCATGTCCCTTAATCAACAATGTATTATTATATTTACTTGTATGCTTTTATTTAAAAGCCAAGAACACAGAAAGATAACCTTCGCACTGCAGCTGTTGTCAAAGTTCAACCCACATTATGCACTTCCAACATTGCAGCATTTGAGGCATGATGTGAGTTGGATTTGTCAAAGTTATGGAGTGAGAAGGTTCACCATCAGTACCCTATAGCATAAGTATGCTTTTGTGTTAGCATTTGTGTTAGACATGTGGATATCTGCCATAATATGTCACAATTATTTAGTTACAGATTTGTTACCAACACTAATCATTGAATGGTTTTAAATTTGACATTTCACTTGTTTACAGCTTAGAAATAAGGGTGTAGCCTGATATCTATGTGTAGCACTAGCCACTTTAACATGTCATGTTTTTTTCAACATGTGTAGCTAGGTAGCAGTAATTTTTGCCGGACACACAGCAGGGGAACAGCAGGCGTTACTGAACCCCACAAACACATCATCGATTGTTTTGATCTGTGCATCCAACACTTCTGAGCCCAGGGTCAAGGAGGGTGTAGCCTGAGGCCTAGTATGAGATGTTTGAACTTTAATTTGAACTTTAATTTGGAGTTAGCAGCATTAATTTTTGTCAGACACGCAGCAGGGGAACAGCAGGCGTTACTGAACCCCACTATCACTATAGCTTGTGTATTGGCTGTGGACACGACACTTCTGAGCAGCAACTGGCAGTGTTGTAGCCCAGGGAGTATAGCTCAGGTGGTAGAAAGATGAACATAACAGGAGACATGGAAAACGTTGCCAACCAGTTAGTTAATCTGAAACCGGACAGGCAAATTCAGGCGAGATCCATGCCTAGTTCATTTTCAGAAAAGTAAGCCGTTCTACATTATCGGAGGATAGTCGCATGCAACGGTCTGTTAGTACACCACCTGCAGCAGTAAAGACGCGCTCCGATAATACACTGGCAGCAGGGCAAGCCAGCACCTCCAATGCATACTGGCTAAGCTCTGGCCATGTATCCAGCTTAGAGACACAAAAGTTGAATGGGGAAGAGCCATCTGGGAGTACACTGAGAGGGCAAGACATGTAGTCTGTCACCATCTTACGGAAATGTTGCCTCCTGCTGACTGGAGCCGTCTCGGATGGTGTAGACATTGGTGGCGCTGCCACAAAACTTCGACACATTTGGAACATACTGTTCTTGCCCTGTGCAGAGGCGCTGCTTGTGCTCCCTCTTGTTGCAGAGCTGTCTCCACTGCCTCGACGCACAGAGCTGCTTTGTAAAGCACAGCAGCGCTCTCGGCTGGAATGGAGAACATTATGGATTGCACCAGTGTGTCTTGGTACTTCCGCATTTTACGCTCCCGGTTCAACGGTGTGATGAGGCTTTGTAAGTTGTCCCGGTAGCGAGGGTCTAGGAGGGTGTACACCCAATAATCAGACGTGGTGTGAATGTGTTCGATGCGGCGGTCGTTTCTCAACCACTGCAGCATGAAATCAACCATGTGCTGCAGACTCCCAACTGGCCAAGAAACGTTGTCCCCTGCAAGAGGCGTCATCTCTGCCTGCTGTGCATCACCCCACCCTTGGTCTACATACTGACTAGAGCATTGTCTACCTCC